>JAJTUV010004816.1:0-15546 GCA_021653895.1 Mastomys natalensis
GCAGGGAATAGGTGAGACATTAATTTTCAATAGCCTTGGTAACTGTTCCCCTCTGTTGCCTAAATGAATGCCATGGATGCAAAAAATATTAGTGGAATAATTAGTGATGTCCTCAGAACTTCCAAACCTATTAAAGTCCAATAATGGGGTTTTAACTTCAAGTCCTCAATTAGAACCATCTCAGCCTTTAGTAGTACGAAGTCTTGCTTTTCCAGAGACAGAGCAAAAGTGATTTAGAATGTAGGACCAAAACCTCCCGTCTTGCATCTGATGTGAGCGCGAAAGTGTGATTATTAGTGGCAAAGAAAATGGAGTGTTGGCTTCTGAGAGATCCTTTAAATTTTACTTTTTAGAAAACACGAAGAAACTTTCACTTTAAAGTCCTCAGGGTCAATGTATCCAGCAGCTGATAAAACATGAATAAAGAAAATACTAAGAAGAATGATCTATTTACAGACCTATTCCAAAATTTTGCAGAAACTAAAAAAAAAAAGGAAGGCAATATTTTAAATAGAACAAAAGGTATTCGATTTTTCATAAGAATTTAACAAAGAAGTGACTAAGGTGGGATATTAGGATGTAATATTAAGGTTAATGTGTTAAGCAACTATAGAGTTAAATAAATGACAATTTAATATAATTAAAATTTTTTCCCAAGCTTTTATTGCCATGATCCAGGATAGATTTGGGATCCAATTACAAGCAGCTGTACCCATGGATTGCACATGGGTGTTCGAGACCATGATCTATTCCTTAGTATGCCTGCTCCCACTGAAGAGCCAACAGGAGTCAGAACAGACACTGGATTAAATGATGGTATGTAGATACCCACACTCACAGCTTGAGTTACACAATCCAGATAGGCTATTTATAATTTGTCAACTTTTCTTAAAAGTGTGGTGTCAAAATTATCAGATAGTGTCAGATAAGATACTGACCTAAAGAAAACTACTTCATTTTAAACAAAGGAAGAAAGAAACAAACAAACATATACACACAATATTCTGTATTACAGAAGGCACAATACAGAAAGATAAGCAAGACTTCTTTGTATATGTTAAGGTCTAGGCAAAATATTGAAGCCTAGATTGAAGGTTAAGGTCTAGGTAAAATGTGAAGGCCTAGATAACTGTTACATGGTTAGCTTTGCCATTATAAGGAAAACTTTCTCATATGTTTCTGCTGCTACTAGGAAACTTTCTCATTCTCAAGTTGATTGCATATTCTGTTATGTCCTGTGCCCTTGGAAATCAGTCATGACAGAAGTGAGTAGAACTGCTTTGTATAGTTACCCACAAGAAATATGAACCCAACCACCCTACTTCCTATACCTGTGTATAAGCTTTTATGGTACTTGCTTTTATAAGCTACTACTGGGATGGCTCCCAACATAAGAAACAGCAAGACATCCATTTTGAGTAGGGGTTGAGTAAAGTTTAAGTTCCCAAGACCTCCCTGGGAACTGACATCCTACTCAGCAGAAACATGTATATGGGCAACTCACACCCTGGTTGGCAAATTAAGACATGAATGTTGGACAAGATAGGTCTCCTGACACAGCTGAATAGCTCAAACCAATGGGATCAGGGTAAGTGTACAACAAAGACATGCTCCTATGGAAATACCCTATCCATAAACTCTAATTGGTAGAATAACTTGGCATAGATGTCTGTAGATCTCAGGCTTAAAAACTTTGTAGGATCTTAACTCACTGTCATGGTTCAGTTTCCTAATCTATACCATGGCTCTGATTGGGGTGTGGTTTTCAATAAAACTATCCCTATCTGACTGAGATTGGTGTCTGATCTCAGTTTTTTGCAGCGATTCCCAGACCCCAACACTGTATAGTAATTGAAGTATTTAATTTCCCTCTTCTTGTAAATTACTTCATAAAATAAACATTTTTTACCCTGTGAGTTCTCTTCACCATTATAATTATATAGTCAAAATAAAGACTAATTAAAGACCTTCCAAGATGTTTCAAATGATTTCTGTTCTTTTTATCTGTATAAAAATAAATTTTATTTTTGTACTCAAAAGGCATTTAAACAAGAGAAAAATCCCAGTTTGAACAATTTTTTTTGAGATATGAAGTGAGTTTAGTTTCAGTGTTTATTTTTAATAACAATTATATTGATTTTATTTGACTTTTCACTGTTCTTACACTGCTTAAGCATTATTTTTAATAATTTATGTATTTTATAAACATTGATTAGTATTTTGCCTGCCTGTATTCTGTGTGACAGCGTCAGATCCCCTGGAACTTTGGAGTTTCAAAACTGTTGAAAAGCTGTCAATGTGGGTGTCAAGAATTGAACCCAGTTCTTCTTAAAGAACAGCCAATGTTCTTAGGCAATGTTCTTAACCACTGAGCCATCCAGCCAGCCCCACATTATTTGTGGTTTTACTTGCTTATTCAGAGCAAGTTAAACCTCACACTCACATATTCTTTTTTTCTTAAATTGGATATTTTATTTGAATTTCAGATGCCATCTCCTTTCCCCCATTTCCCCTCCCTATAAACCCCCTTATCTCATCCTCCTCCTCTGTTTTGCTTTTATTTCATTTTAATTACATGCAAGTATTAAGGTCAGTTCTAGGTTGAGGAACTAGCAATACAATAGATGCAAATAGTCAAGGAACAAGCAAGACAATAAACACAAATATTCAAAGAACAAGCAAGGAAATAAACAAAGTTCTGTGATCACTATTTCTAAGGGCTTATCAGGATGACCAAAATATCTGAGCCTACTTCCCTGTCATAGCCCAAAGTCATTTTTCATGTCTGAAGCCTACTTCTTTGTTCTAGTCTAAGATTTAGATTTCTGCCTGAAATTACTTCTTTGTTCTGGCCTAATATTTAGATTCCTGCCTGAAATTACTTCTTTGCACAGAGCCTTACCAACCTAAGACAGAAGTGCATTGCTTTTGATAATGCATATTCCTCAATGGGTAAGGAAGGCATTCTTGTCAGAATGACCTAAGACAGACTCAGTCGTGTTTATGAATATAAAAAAAAGGAAGAGAGGCAGAGAACTTTTGGGGCTGCTTGGCAAGAATCTGACATTGGCCAAGGACAAGGAAGTGGGCTTCAGGCAGGAATCTGACACTAGGCTAGAACAAAGAAGTAATTTCAGGCAGGAATCTAAATCTTAGTCTAGAACACTCACATATTCTAACTTTCTGGAAGTTCCTCAGTCACAGTGAATTCCATCACTTTTGATCCAAATCCAGCTTCATGTCTCACCCCCATGTCTTTCTTCTGACTATAGTGCTTGGTTTTCTTTTTGTGTTTTCTTTTACATCGTAGGCCCATCTTCATCACTATGAGTTATGTTTTCATAGTGATGTGTACAGGACTTATTTTGACTCACAAGTTGAGAGGGACATAATCTGTCACAACAGGGCAGACATGAAGGCAGGTGGGAGCATTCAGATGGGACACTTCACATCTTTACATCTTAAAGGAACAGAAAGTGGAAACTGGTGAGACCATGAAATCTGGTTAGACATCAAAGTCCATCCCCAGTGGATCCCTGCCTCTTGCAAGAACCACATTTGAATGGTTTCTCATTCTCTTGAAACAGTGCCACCAGATAGCCCACTGTGGATATTTCTTATTCATATTCTGCCATATCTGTATTGTGCTGGGAGTTGCTTTTCAGTATCCTCTTTTTCTGTTCAACCTTAAGTCCTGACTCCATATGAACATTCTGACTGTCCATTCCTCTAGCTTATCTCATGCTCTATCAACCTAAAGAATGATGCATAATTTGGGGCTGTGATCATGTATCATCTTTCGTTTATGCAAAAGTTTTAAAAAAAGCAAATAGCTCCCTCCACTTACAAGAAAATGAATATCAATCTGATCCCAGTTTACTATCCCAACTTCTTGCCTGATGTTACATTGGCTATTGATTTTTTTTTTTTGTGTGTGTGTGTGATGAAGTAACCCAGTGGGCACCTACCATATGCTACAGAGAGATCCAGAGTTCGGCAACAGCATTGAATCATCTCACCTGGGATTATCTAGTTGAGACTGAATAGTAAATCAAACTGAATATATGGAATCAGTCCAATATTTATTAATTATATTTTTCTAATCATCTATACTATCAACCAGCCCACATGTTTATCTATATTTTCCTAATAATCTCTACTGTTTCTGGTTTCAATACTTTGAACATTTTTTTATACTTAGTCTTATCTAGTAGGCTAAAGAAACACTGGTTATTTCTAGACTCTAATCTGCTATAAATGGGGAGGGAGGGAGAGACTGAGGTTGTTGGAGATATGAATGCTTCCTTCACTCTGTTTAAGAGAGCTGCCTTCAGATACATGTGCCATTCTAGTGTTTGTGTATAGTGTGTATGTGTGTCTTCATTTACTATAATATGACTATGACTTAATTATATTTTTATATTACATACTAGAATTTTTTTTCACGGCATGTCTTATCTAGTAAGGGGTATTTTGCTTACCTATGCATAGAAGAATGTTACAGTGAATTATATATCAGTATTTAGAATAGACACATTTATGTTTATTTCTATTAGTTATTTGAAGTTTAGCAATTAACTCTCTAGGAGTTAGGCCTTCCTGCATAAAATGGGGAACCAGGACAGATCGATATAGACTGGATAAGAAATATTGTAGATTTTCTTATTTCTTAGTGTGTTGCACACAGGTAGAGGGATTAATTATCCTTCAGTTGTAATGCCCATAAATCTGGGAACATTGGGACAATTTTCTGATTGTTCTTTTCATGTTATAAGTTTCATTGTTTTTTAAATTAAGCGTATTAATTGTGGAGTTCACTGTGGGTCCTTGCCTCATAGCTTAGGATCCTAAGCGTGAGCCTGAGCAATCAATTTTTAAAACAAAATAACAACAAACAGATACTAGAACATTTACAAATGCAAATCAAATAGCTCTACTTTCCACCATTTAACAGAATATATTTTCATTGTTGGTGACTTTGCATCATATTCATGTATAGAAACTTGAGCATTTTTCTCTTAAACACACACATGTCCATGTATGTATTTTAAAGCATAGCTACCATTAAAAGATAACCTTTAATCCCAGCACTGAGGAGTCTGAGGCAGGAGGATCTCTGTGAATTCAAAATACAGCCTGGTCTACATAGTGAGTTCTAAGACAGCCAGGACTACATAGATAGAGGCCCTGTGTCAGACAAAAACAAAAACAACAAACAAAACCAAATATGCTTGTAATTTTGAATAAGAACCAAAGATTAAGAGTTATTAAATTAACAGACTGGCAAGCCAAGGATGGGTAAGATTCTGCAAATGCAATTCTGTCTTAGAGCCTTACCAACCTAAGACAGAATTGCATTGCTTTTGATAATGCATATTCCATGACAGATAAGGAAGACATTCTTGTCAGAATGACCTAAAACAGGCTCAGTTTTGTTAATGAAATAAAAATGGGGGAGAGGCTGAGAGCCTTTGGGGCTGCTTGGCAAGAATCTGACATGGGCCAGGGACAAGGAAATAGGCTGTTTAGCAAGAATATGACATTGGCCAAGCCATCTGAATTCTTGCTTAGACTGCGAGGCTAAGAACTGCAAGGGAATATATCTATCTGGGCTCCCTGAGGGACAAGCCTGACTGCATAGGGGTTGATGTCAAAAGTATCCCCTCTCCAGGAAAAAGACATCAGAATGGGTATGGCCCTCATGCCTCACTGGACAATGACAGGAGAACTGGAGCCATTACAAGGTCCCCTTCAATTATTGGAGGTCAGGCCTCTATCCCCGCCTTCACAAGAATAGAATCACCAAGGCCCTTCTATACTTAGAGAAGGGAGGAGATGTCAGGAGCAGCCCTGCATATACACTAAAGGCCTAAAATCAGCCATAGGCCTAAAGTCAGCAATAGGCCTGACATACACGCATGCTAACACAAAGTCTTGGATCTCTGTGGAAAAACACTGAAACAGAAGGCTATAAGCTATTGTAAATAGGCAGCCTTGGTGGACAGTACCAACTAGATAAGGACAAGTGAATCATAGGCAGAGCCATAGTGACCTGTCCCCTGAACCTACACCCAGCTGATACCCTGTTCTGAAAAATATCTGTACTCCCTCTGAACACCTATGCTCTGGTGCCATTCCCTTCCCCACATCCTGCCTTTTTATGTTTATAACCTCTGTGTAGATAAGTAAATTACGATGTGATTTAAATAACTAAAACAAATAAAAAAAAGAAAAAAAAGAAGTAAAAAAGAAAGAAAAAAAAAAAGACATTGGCCAAGGACAAAGAAGTAGGTTTCAGGCAGGAATCTGACATTAGACTAGAACAAAGATGTAATTTCAGACAGGAATCTAAATCTTAGGCTAGAACAAAGAAGTAATCTCAGGCAGGAATCTAATAATAGGCTCAGATACTTTGATCATCCTGATAAGCCCTTAGAAACAGTGATCATGGGAGTATACATGTAATTGGGTTTAATGCCTTGCTTTTTCTTTGACTATTTATGTTTATTGTCTTGCATGTTCCTTGACTATTTGCATCTATTGTATTGCTAGATCCTCAACCTAGAACTGACCGTAATACATGCATGTAATCAAAATGGTATAAAAAGCAAAACATAGGAGGAGGGTGGGATGGGGATTCTAGGGAGGGGAAATGGGGAAAGGGGATTACATTTGTTATTGTAAATAAATAAAATATCCAATAAAAATAAAAAAAGAAAATATTCTTATGTTTAACCCCAAATTTAATAGAATATGAAGGGAAGAATAATGCATTTGAATATTCAGTCTGAAATGCAAATTTCTGTGAATCCACTCTATTGATAGTTTTATTGCCTACCAATTAAATTAAATAACACAAAGAGTCTTATTACATAAAGAAACACTTATTTGTCTTGGCAATTTACAGAAAAAAAGAACATGTCAAGACAAATAGAATTCAATTTATGAACCTTTTAGTTTGGTAAAAATCAATATAAACATACAAAACCATGATGAATCTAAATTGCTGCTCTGACACTAATGATAACCAAAAATGCCTTTAGTGGCATGAAAGTGACACTAATTGTAAAGAAGTTCCAATTCACAGGTTGGAATTGGACTGTCCGTATATGGGACACTACAATGTGTCTCTTTTGATTACACAATGTGCAACATTCTAATATAAAGACCACATTTATCCAAAGCAGTGGCTATTCAAAATGTCCTTCACTTAAATTGGTCATATTTCAGAGTGCTCCTCTCTGCCTTTCTTGCTATCTCTCTCTCATGTTCTCTGTCTCTATCCTTCATTCTCGAATTCTCTGCTCTCTCCCTCTCTATTCACCCCCCCAACTCTCTCCATTATCTCCTGGCATTTGTATGTATGGGTATATAGATACATATAGATACAAGTATGCATCAACCTAAATATTGTTTTTCTGTAACAATGTATTTTGCATATTTGGCCATAAGCTAATATTTTCTAAGAGAAAACAACTGAAACACTAAAGTAAAATTATTATAAAATAGTCTTTGATTGACTATACACTATCTGAATATACACTACCTGAAATTTGAGTATTTCTTATCCACACTGAAAGTACATTGATAAAATTTTTTTTAGAGCAACCAGAAGATGACTGGGGATAAGGAGAGCCCCATATTCAGTGATCAGAAAATAAATATATATGAGAAAGAGCTTTATATCCAATTTACTAATTTTGTCCAATTATTAGACATTCATAAGTTTTTGATGATAGAAATAAAGCAAGAAATAAAGTATTTTATTTGTGCATGTGATTACACGAGTGCATAAATTTGTTTTGTGTGCATATGTATGTATTTGTGTGCATGTCTGTGTGTGCATTTGTGCACATGTCTATTCACACACGTGTGTGTATATATGTATGCATGTGTATATATGTCTATAAATGTGCCATGATGTGTATGGAGGTCAGAAGAACACTTTGCTCCAGTTGTTTCTCCCCTTTCATCATGCGAGTGCCAGAGATTGAACCAGGGCAAGCATATGTTAGGATTGATCACTCTGTCTGCATTTATTATTTTTTGCCATGTATTCATCATACATAGCTATTTTTGCATCTACTTTACAAACTGTTCTTTCAAGTAGAAATTTGCTATGTACTTTGAACATATTTATCCCCCCTATGCACTTGCTTTAACTCCACTCCTTCTTTTCCGTGGTGTGTGTGTGTGTGTGTGTGTGTGTGTGTGTGTGTGTGTTAGTGGACACATGCTCAGGTGTGTAGCTTGGTTTTATGTATCTATAAATTATTCTAGGTCTGTAAATATGACAAACATTCAACATTTGTCTTTCTTTGTTACTTTACTATAATCACTGCTAGCTATATCCATTGTTCAGCAAATTATATAATTTCAGTCTTCCTGCTGGTTGACTTAAATTGAGGTGTGTGTGTGTGTGTGTGTTTATATTCTTGACAGCAAAAGGAGAGATTCCTTCTCCTGCATGCTCATCAGCCTTTTGTTGTCATGTGCTTTCCTTATAAGGGCCATTCTGACAGGGGCAAAAATGGGATTTTAATTCGTACTTCAAAAGAAGAGCATTGACTCCTCTCCCATATGCTGATTGGACATTTGTATTTAATTCTTTGTGAATTTCTTGTTCATTAGCCCATTCTAGAAACTTTTAAAAAATTCTTTTTGATATTTAGTGTTTTGAGTTATTCCATATTTTAGAAGAGATTCAGAGTTTCTTACATTAAGGAGCTTAACACACTTGAATTAAATTTTGTATTAATTTGTATTAATAAAGAGTATAAAGCAAATTCAGGGGCCTAGTTTCATTCTTCTACATGTGGATATCCAATTTCCCCAGCACCATTTGAAGAGGTTCCCTTTTCTACAGTGTACATGTATGTCATCTTTTAAAAATGATCAGATGGCTGTTGCTGGGTGGGTTTCCTTCTGGGAACAATATACATTTTTATATATATATACAATTTATAATATACAAGAAATCTATGAAATAAAAAGATTCAGAAATAATATTTTGTGTGTGTGTTTTGTGTGGTGTTTTTTTAAAAAAAAAAAAAAAAATTTTGGTTTCAGGGGTTGGAAATGAAAAGGTTTGTTGGTTTTTTGGTCTGTGGGGGTTTTTTTGTTTTGTTATTTTGGGTTTTTCCATTCTTTGAAAGTGCCTTAAAAAATTTTACTTAAAATTTATTTACTCGTAATCATGTTTTTCCAGTTTCCCCAGTATTTTCCCAAAAAATTTTAATTTGGGGTGGTTCTTAGCAAAAGAGTTTTACCGTGTCTTAAATTCTATTTTAAAGGGTTTTTAAAAAAATTGGTCCCCCGAAGGCTGGGCGGGGGTGGGGGGGGGGTTTGGGGGAGGTGGGTGGGGACACCAAGTGGGAGGGGGGAGGGGGGAAGGGGTGTGAGTTTCCCGGGGGGAAAGGGGGGGGAAGGGGTTCGGAGAGAAAATTGAAAGTAAAAAAAAATTTAAAAAAAAAATTTTTTTTTTTATATTAGGTCTTCTCTCTTTTCAGGTTTAAATTTTGGGGAGTTCCTTGGGATATTTGAAAAGGAAGGGTTTTGCCTTTCAAATGTATTTTGTATTAGAAAAATTTTTTTTCTTTTTTTAAATTTTAAAATTTTCTATTATTTTAAAGGATTTTTCACTTCTAAGCATGATTGTATTTGATTAAACTGTCACAAAAGGGTTTTTTTTAGCTGGTTTCAAGGAAAATTTTTAGAAAGTATTTTTTTCCTAATTTTTTAAGGAAAAAAACTTTTCCCCTTTTTTTATGCGGGGGTTTTTAATTTTCTTTAATGGGAAATTTCTATATTTATGTGTTTTCCCCCTGTCTTTATTTTTTCCCCGGGGTTTTTTAGAAGTTTTTGGGGTCTATTAAATTTTTTTTCATCTATAGTACATGTGATTTTTTTTTCGAGTTTTTTTTATAATATAACAAATTAATTTTTGCATTGAACTTTTTCTCCTTGGTGAAAATTTCCTTTGGGACAGGGGGGGGTTTTTTTTTGATTAAAATTTTTTAACTCAGTGTTAGGTAACAATGCTTTTCGGAAAAAATTTGTTTTTTTTTTTTGGGAACCCTTTTTCTGATTTTGATAGTGAAAAAACTGGCCCTTTTTGAAAGATTTTGATTTTTTTCCAAAAAACTAGATTTTTCCTTTTTTAAAAAAAACTATGAAATTTTTTGGCATTTTTAGTTTCATATAGATAATCATAGATATAAAATAATATAAAAATTTTTTTTAAAAAAAGTTTTTCATTAAAAAACCCCCAATTTTTTAAAAATACTTTAAAGTCGAGGGAAATTAGAGGTTAGAGAGGGAAAAAAAAGGGAGGGGGTAAAAAAAGACTAAAAGAAGTACAGATGTGCCCCCAAAAATATTCCCCGAAGGGCAGGGATTTAAATTTAAAAAAGGGGAAAAAGAGGTAAAAAATTTCCCCCCCAATTAAGGGAAAAAAAATTTTTCCCCCAAAGGGATTTAAAATTTTAAAAAATTTTCCCTTTTTAAATTTTAAATTTTCCCCCCAAGAGAAGGGGGTTTTTCCCCCCGGGGTTTTTTAAAAAAGCGCCTTTTAAGATTTTTATGTTTCTAAACCCTTTTTCGCCCCCAAAGGGGCCCCCGGGTTGGGGGCCCCCCCCTGGTTGGGGGGGGCTCAAAAAAAGGGGGGGGTTAAAAAAAAAAAGGGAAGGGGGGGGCAGAAATTTTAAAAAGAGAAAAACCGGGGAAAAAAAGACAATTGGGATTCAGAGGGGGGGTTTTTAATTTTCTTAAAATCAATTTCCCTGGGTTTTTTTTTATTTTGGGGAAAATCAACCCCCTGAAAAAGCCATTCCTGGGCCCCCCGAAAATGCAAAAAGAACCAAAAAATTTTTAAACTGAAGAAGGGGGCCCCTTTTTTTTAAAAGGGGGGGAAAGCAGTTTTTTTTAGAAAAAAAAAACTGACAGGATTAAAAAGATGGGTGAAGTTACTACCAGGTTTTCCCCGTTTTTTGGAGGGAAAATTTTTGCCGGGTTTTCAGTTTTTTTTAAAGGGGGGGTATTTTTGGGCCCGGGGAGGGGTTTAGTTTTGGGAAAAGCCTTCCCTTTGAAGTGAGGAAATGGTTGGGTCCCCGCTTCCAAAATTTTAAAAACAGGCCCGGGGAAAAACATTTTTTAAAACCAGCAATGGGGGAAAAAAAAGACAAAAAGGGTCCCCCTTTTTCCCACGGGGGGACAGGTTTTTCCCCAAAAGGGGATTTTTATGTTTAGGGGGAAGGGAAAATTTTCCCCAAAAAAAAAAGGGGGAAAAAAAAGGCAAGGGGAAAAACCCAAAAGGGCCTAGGAATTTCATATTTTTTTCACGGGGCAAAAGGGATACCCAACAACCCCACAAACACACAAACCACCACCAAAACCCCGCAAACACACCTTTACAAAATGCCACCAAAACCCCTCCCCAAAAAACCCCCTACATGTTGCAAAATCTAGCCCCATACAAAGTTGCATGTATGTGCCCCCAATCTAAAACTTTTCATTTTTTTTCCCTTTCTTTGGGACTTTTGGGAACTAAGGGGGAAAAATTTGGGGAAAAAACAAGGGAAGGGCTTTTTCCCCCATTCCTTTTTTAAGACCCCAAAACAAAGGGCTTTTAATTTTGGGGGGGGAAAGAGTTTGGTAAAACCCCTTTTTTGCCTTTCCCCCCCCCATTTGCCCCCGCCCCTTTTGGGCCCGGGGGTTTTAGCCCCCTAAAAGGATGATTTAAGCAATAAAATTTAAAAAAGGGCGGATGTGGGGGGGTTTTCCCCAAAAAAAACCCCCCTTTGTTTTTCATTTTTGGTTTCCCCAATTTTCCCCTTTTTTTCTTATTTCTTTAATTAAAAAAAATATGCAGGGGGTGGGGAGGAAAGATTATGCACGAATTTACTATGAGATAAAGGGCATTTTTATCTTCCAAGTTTTTTTTATAATTCCCCTTCTGATTTTTGAAAATATTTTTTTTCTTTTTAAGGTTTTTTTATTATCCTTTTCTTTTTTAAAAAAAAACAAACAAACAAACCAAAAAAGAAAAAAACCCCCAAAAACCCTTTTTTCCCCCCCTTTCCAAAATTTTTTGGGGGGAAAAAAGAAAGGGGTTTTTTTAAAAAAATTTTTTAAAATTTAAAGCTTTTTTCGGTTTTAAAAAAGTTTTGGGTAAAGATTTTTTGTTTGGCCCCCTCCCCCCCCCTTTTTTTCATTTCCCCAACAGGTTTCCCTTTTGTATCACTCTGCACCCCTTTTCCCCACCTGGAACCTTTTTTTCCCCCGGGTTTTGTCTCTTTGGGTCCAAGGGGGGGGGAACCCGACCTCCTTTCTCATTTTCCCCCCCTTTTCCCCCCTTGGTTTTTTGGGGGTCATGACCAGTCACCACCCCCTTTTTGGGGCCCTTTACCTGCCCCCGATGAAAAAGGGGTTTTGGCCCCGGAGGAAAAACCCCTATCTCCCACACCATACCCCAAACCCTTTTTACTCAGACCTAAACCCCCTTTTAAAAAAAAAAAGGGAAAAAAAGCCTTGGAAACAGGGGCTCCCGTTTGGGCCCCCCCCACTTTATTCCAAATTTAAAAAATTTTTTAACCCCAGAAACCCCAAAACAGCAAACCCCTTTTTTTCCCCTTTTCCCAAAAGCTTTATCCCTAACAAATTTAGAACCCCAAAGGGAAAACCACATGCCCCGGGTATATCACGGGGGAAAAAACAATAATAGGAAAAAACAAGCCAAAATCTTCTTTCGAAATTTCCATACTGTTTAAAGGTTTCAAAAAAGCAATTTTCTAATAACTCGGGGTATTGGGTTTTAAAAAAACAAACATAAACTCCTGAAAGAATTCAAGGGGTTTGAAAAATACAAAGAAACCCGCCAACTAAATAAAAAAAAGAAGGGGGAAAGGGGAAAAAAAATTTAAGTAAAGAAACCCAAAACCCCCCCCAAACTAAGAAAAAAATGGAAATAAGAAAACTTTTTAAAAAATTTAAAATTTTAAAACAGGAATTTTAAAAAAAATTTAAAAAATTAAGTTGTGACCTTTGGAAGGGTCCCAAACAACGGGGAATTTGGGGGGGATCCCCAAAAAAGTTTGCCCGTCTGGGGGAAAAAAAAATTCTATTTTGCTGGACTGCTTTGTCTGGCCTCGGGGGGGAGAGAAAGCACCAGAGTTGGGGGATATCCCGGGTCACCAACTGCTTAGAGGAGAAAGGGAGGAGAGGGGAAGGGTTGTAGGGGGTGATTGGGGGGGGAACAGTGAGTGGAGTATAAAGTGAGAAAGTGAAAAAAAATAAAATTTAATTTAAAGAAGTACAAGCTGAAAGACAGAATTGAAAAACCCTTAAAACTCATCTAAAAATTAAAAGGGAAAGCCCTACAAGTAGAAGAATCAAGCAGAAGCAAATGTCATTTCCAAAGGTAAAACAGACAATACAGATGAAATAATCAAAAAACATGAAAAATTACCACCACACAGATACACACACACACACACATGGAGTAGGAGGGGGGAGACACCTGAAAGAGTATAACAAGAAATTAAGAAACCAATGAGAAAACCTCTAATATTAGAATTATATGACAAGAAATCCCAAGTCAACTGCAAAGACTAAAATCTTCCATAAGATTATAAAAGAAAATCTCCCGAACCAATAACTACATACCTATTCAAAAGCAGTAAGCACACACACCTATAAAGAAAACACCTATCCAACAAAAGCATAAAATAAAATTTTCACATGGCATATCAAAGAAAGCAGTATAGTGAAAACTGCAAGAGGGGAAAAAAGCAAGTTCCCATATAAGGAAAACATCAGAAATCATGAATTTTCTCAATGGAAGCTTTGGAAGACAAAAGAGCCTGGAACAATAAATTCCAAGTCCTAAAAAAAAAAATAACAGTCAATCTAAGCTATAAAACTAGCAGAACTATTGCCATATTTGAAGGAGAAAGAACAATTTTCCCATTCAATAAACATCCCAAAAGTTTCAACAAAGCAAACCTAAGGAAAACACGGGGAAGCATTATTTTAAAGCAAAGAAGGGAAAGGGGATGTAGAAAGAGTATGGAAAGAATTATTAAGTATAAATGTTGAAACACAAAATATCACTGGGAATACCAAACAAGTAACCCAAATATCAACAACACAATGACCAAATTGCACATGTCTCAATGATAACCTTAGATATCAATGACCTCCACTCTTCAATCAAAAGATTTAAAAACTGACTGAATGGATAAAGAAAACAATCTCTTCCTATCTGGTGCTTACACAAACACATCATAGTTTTAAAAGATAGGTACTCTCTTGGAGAAAAAGGATAGGCAAAAGTACTCCAATAAAAATGGGGCCAAGAAGCAAGCGGTATCTCTATACATAATTCCAACAAAATAGACTTCAATCTAACACTAATCCGACGAGATAAAGAAAAAACATTTATCTTAATCAAGGGAACAGTTAACAAAAAGACATTACTATCCTAAATGTAATACAGCAAAACTCTGGATGCCCAATTTTATAAAAAAAACCAAAGAAATTTCAGATTTAAAGACTAGATAACATTAATTTGTCAAGAGTAGGTGCTTTCAATATCTATGATCTCCAGTAGATAGATCTTTAGGGCAAAAATTTAAAAATAAACATCAAAATTGACATCATACATCAAATAGAATGAATAATATCTACAGAATTTTTTACCCAGACACAAAGAACCACATTTATTGAGCAGCACATAGAATCTTTTCTAAAACAGAGCACTTCCTGGACAAAAAAAATATTCACAAATTCAAAGATTAAAATAACTTCCTGTATTTCCCTTTGACCACAGTGTAATAAAACTTAACATTACAGAAAAAAGATCTAGAAAATAAGCAAAATCATATAGATTAAATAACTCTTTTTAATAGCATGAGTCAAAGAAGATATCAAGAAATAAAAATAAAAGAAATTTCTAAAACTAAAAGAAAATGAAAAACAATATAACAAAACCCCCTGGGACAAAAGTTAACAGCACTCCTACAGAGAAATGTAAATGCCCAAACCACACACACACACACACACACACACACACACACAGAGTCAGAAAGAGCACAAGGAAATACCTCAGTAATGATGCAAATCAAAAGTTGGAAAAAATTGGAACAAATCCCAAAACCTCATCAATCAATGGGAAGAAATAAAAAATATTAGAGCAGAAATCAGCAAACTTAAACAAAAATGAAAAATTTAACAAATCTGAGACCTGCTCTTTTAGAAGTTAAACAAACTTGACAGAAACCCTTTTGCACAATTAGTAAAAAGAAAGAAATGACCCACACTAATGTAATCAAAACAAAAAAGGAAACATTACAAAAGATAAAAAATTCACAATATTTCAAAATATCTCAAATAACTGTATTCTAGTAAGCTGGACAACCTAAAAGAAATGAATACATTTCTAGGTCCAGCCAAATCACCCAAAAAGAAGCCAAGAAGATGTCAATGATTTGAACAGAGCCATAACAGAGAAAAGATTGAAATAGTACAAAAAGAATTTCAGTAAAGAAA
>JAJTUV010004817.1:0-14757 GCA_021653895.1 Mastomys natalensis
TCAGCTGTTAAAGGCTAGGCTCACAACCAAAAAAAAAAAAGAAGTTTAAATACTGAAAAAAAAAAATTATGAGAAGAGAAGGTTTGGAGGATTCAGGAAGGAAAACATTTAGATTTATTTAATAGAGAGAAAATAACACACTCAAGATCATAGCTTAAAACGTTACTGAGATTGTCAGATTTCCCACTCATAGAGGAATATCCAACGAATAAAACGTCTTAGAGGAACTGACATCTAGACAACTGGTTCTTTTTCCCCTCTTATCTAGAAAAGATTTCATGTTTAATTCTATTCTAATGAAAACCTTAATGACCTTCCTACCATTTCTGAATTATCTTACTATTCTCATTGTAATAGATAAGTTTTCAAACAATTTAGACTAATTACTTCTCAAATTACCACCTTATGAATGTGGGAAAATGAAGAAAAAAAAAAACCTTCTACAACTATTCGAAAAATAACAAATTGTTAAATTAATGAAGACAAAAATGATATTTTTAATGTTATGTTTTCACTTAGAGAAACAATTTTATTTTTCAATCTACAATTTTTGCCTTTCAATAAGTTTTATTTAATCTATTTTTACAGTCTAAATTTTATACCCCTCATTGGTCCTACTTCTGACTGTTCCACATCACAACTCCTTGAGAATGCACCCATCCCCAAACCCCCACCCTGTCAGACCTCCCCACTCCCTGAAGACTCCAGTCTTTTGAGAGTTAGATGAATCTTTTCTGACTGTGTCCAAACCCAGCAGCCTTCTACTGTATGTGTTGCAAGCCCCATATCAGCTAGTGTATGCTGCCTAGTTGGTGGCTCAGTGTTGGAGAGATCTCTGGGTGTTTAGGTTAGCTGAGACTACTGGTCCTTCTACAGGGTCACCCTCCTCCTTTCTTCCAGCTTTTCCCTAAATCAACCTAATTCAACCACAGAGGTCAGCAGCTTCTGTCCGTTAGTTAAGTGTCAATATCTGAATCTGGCTCTTGTTGGGTCTTTGAGAGGGGAGACATGATAGGGCCCTTTTTGTGAGCACAACATAGCCTCAGTAATAGTGCAGACCTTGGGCCTCCTCTTGAGCTACATCCCAATTTGGGCTTGTGGCTGGACTTCTTTTCCTCTGGTTCTTTTCCATTTTTGTCCCTGCAGTTTCTTTCTGTGGGATAGAAACTCCATCCCTCACTTGATGTCATGTCTTTCTATTGGAGGTGGGCTTCTACAAGTTTTCCTCTCCCCACTGTAGGACATTTTATTAAGGCCTTCCCTTAAGTTCTGAGAGTCTGTTACCTCCAAGGTCTCTGTACATTCTAGAGAGTTCCCCCATCCTACCTCTCAAAGGTCCTGTTTCCATTCTTTTCCTGGCCCTCAGGACTTCAGTGCTATTCGCCCACCAATACTTGATCATGTTTCCCTCATTAATTATTTTTTTGAGAATTTTGTATTTAGAGACAATGTATTTTATTCATATTAACTTTCCTCCATCAGACATTTCCTGGTCATATCTCTCTTCCAACTTCAAATTCTCTTTAACAATTTTTTAAAGTATAGAGAATGTCTTATATATGTACGAGTACTGGGGTGATCCACTGATGTATAAACAATAGACCTGTTGTATGTCCACATAAGGGTGTGTATATATGTGGTGTGTGTCTGTGTGTGTGTGTGTGTGATATTCTTATAGTATTTATAATTTTTTTGTCCTATCTGTTGTTAAATCAAAATTAAGCTTTAGAAATTTCATAAAATATATTTTGATTATATTCATCCTCACCTTAGTTCCACCAGGATCAACTTCTCCCTCTGTTCCTCCCCAATTTCATATAGTATTTTTTTAAATAACTCATTAACTCCAGTTTGTGCAGCTACTATCCTAGTTGTGCTTCCATTTATAAATATATATGTGCTATTAGGAGTCACAATCTTGAAGTCACTGATCTCCTCCTTTAAAAGCTATCACCAGCCCATAGCATCTCAGTTACTCTTAAGAGCTTGCTCTGTGCTACAAGACTGACTGCATTGACACGGTACTTATCCTGTGGAGGCAAGGAAGCAGCAGTGAATTAAATACTTCTGCAGTCCTGTTATTCTCAGATGACAGTTTCAGTCCAGTCATTGTAGCCTCTGGCTCTCATAACATTTATGTCCCTTTTTCCACTGTGGTCCGAGCCTTGGAAAAGGATAGGGTAGAGCATTGGATCTAAGGCTGTCCACTCCACTTGTACTCTCAGCGTTTTTGACAAATTGTAAGTTTCTGCATTAACCACTGTTCACTAAAACAACAAACTTCTCTGATGAGGCTGAGAGCTCGCAAGCCATTGGTTCTTGTTCAAATTTACAGGGTCAGACATCTGTTTCCTCTATGTATGAGGCCTTATTGTTATCCCTAAAACATTTGTGTCACTGTTGACCTCATGGGCATATCTTGCTACACAGGTCATTATTTCAGTTTAAGGGTTTCATAGTTGGAAACTCTGTTGACTACTCCCAACCCCTATCTGCCTATGTATACCTTCAGGTACTAGATAAACTCCTTCTATTAAATTTCTCCCTCTTCATTACTGATTATGAAAAGTTAATGATTTTTTTCCAATATTTATCCTATACTTTTCTTACTTGATAGTGTCTATTCCTTAATAGAAAATATTTCACTAGATTCTATATGATGACTGGTATTAATTAATGGAAAAGCATTAATGGAACACAGTAAAGCATTGTAGACCATGTTTCTGTAGTATTTTGTATTTTGTTTTGCTTTACCAAATTATTATTTTGTTTTTCCTTTTTTAATTTTATTTTTTTGCTTATTCACTTTATAACCCGTCCCCGTCACCCCCTCCCACAATCCTTCCCCATCTCTTGTTTTCTGAGTACCCCCTCCTCCTGTATCCCCCCCCCTGCCACTTTAAGTCTCTGAGAGGCTAGGTGCTTCCCTCTCCATTGAGGCAGATGAGGCACCCAGCTAGAAGACCATACTCCATATACAGGCTGCATGTTTTGGGATAGCCCCCACTCCAGATGTTTGAGACCTATTTTATTTAATGCTTTTAGATTCTTCCCTATGTGATATGCATATTCATTTCTTTCTTCGCATTTTTCCTTATTTTCTGAATTACTACATTGTTTGTTGTGTCTTACATTTTTACTTAGTTGTAATTAAAAATATAATATCCTATCTTCCTTTCTGATGATGGTTAATATAAAGCAAATGTTGTATTTTCTTTCAGTTGCACCACTACCATATTATAGTTATAGCTATAAATAAAAACCATTACATTAAAACTTCATCTTTTCTATTTTTATTTTTCTATTTTTATTGGATACTTTATTTACATTTCAGATGTTATCCACTTACCCCTTTTCCCCCAACCCAGGAACCCCTATCCCATCCCCCTCCTACTGCTTCCATGAGGATGTGTCCCCACCCACCCACTTCCATCTCCCCACACTCGAATCCCTAATATTGGGCATCCAGCCTTCACAGGGCAAGGATCTCCTCTCCCACCTATGCCCAACAATGCTCTCTTCCCCTAATCTTTTTAGTTTTCTTTCATTAAATACAAACTCTATTTTAAAATACTTCTTAATATGTCATTTTTTAAATCTTATTTCCTCTGATTTGCTTTAAATTCCAGTAGCACTATCTCTTATTCATGTAAGTAATTCAATTATATTTATTTATTCATTGGGTCTGTGAGCATTTCTGTGCATGTATGCAGATATGCATGCCAAGGAACAACTTTATGATTTAGTTTACTTCTCCAACCATGTAATGCCTGGAGATAAAAATTGTCTCCAACATCGCTGCAGAGATCTTTATCTGCTGAGCTTTCTTATGGTCTCTACAATCTATATTTTAATCAATATTTTAATGCTTTGATCAAGGTAAATAAATTATGATGAAAATAAACTATATTTCTTAAACTATAGATGTCAATTATAAAGTTTTACTTTTATAACATTCATAAACACTTTCAATTTCCAGAATCACAATTTCTCTTCTGATTTTCAACATATTATTCTTCATATTTGAGAAAGGGTTTGTAAATATCTTTCTAGAGTAATAAATGACCTTTTTTTCTTTTCTTAGAAATGATATTTCTTAAAAAAAAACATATTAGTCTAATGGCCATTAGATAGAGAACTAATTAAAGATAATTACCGAAGATAAGGCATCATAAAATTTGATGACATGTGGGGCTGGAGATTTGAATTCATCTTTCAACATGTAACTCCTACTCCAGGGGATCTCAGGCTCTCTTCTCCCCTCCCTCTTGGAGCCTCTGTGGATACATGTCTACACACACATACACACACACACATACACACACACACACACACACACACACAGATACACATACACACACACTTATATAAAATGTAACATAACCCTGAATTCCACCTCACACCAGTCAGAATGGCTAAGATAAAAAACTCAGGTGATAGTAGATGCTAATGAGGATGTGGAGAAAGAGGAACACTCCTCCATTGTTGATGGGATTGCAAGATGGTGCAACCACTATGGAAAACAGTCTGGCAGTTCCTCAGAAAATGGACAAATCACTACCTGAGGACCCAGCTATACCACTCCTGGGCATATACCCAGGAGATGCTCTAACATATAACAAGGACATATGCTCCACTATTGTTGTTATTTAAAAAAAAGAAAACGGCAGAGGGTTCCACGAGGAGAAGTTTATTTAGGGCAGAGTGGAGAGCAGAGAGAGTGGCCGGCCATGTCCACGTGGAGGGGGAGGGGAGAGGGAAAGGGTCAGATACGACCTGCAGGCTTGGGTCACAGGAGCAAGAGAGAGAGGAGGGGCCAGACAGCCCCTCTTATAATAGTGGGTAGGGCTACCTGGCTGTTGCCAGGTAGCTTCAGGGAGGAGCATACCTAGCTGTTGCCAGGTAACTCTGAAGGTGGAGTTTAACAGAATGCTAACACTATGTTCATAGCAGCTTTATTTATAATAGCCAGAAACTGGAAAGAACCCGATGCTCTTCAACAGAGGAATGGATACAAAATATGTGGTACGTTTCACAATGGAATATTACTCAGCTATTAAAAACAATGAATTATAAATTCTTATGTAAGTGGATGGAACGAGAAAATATCATCCTGAGTGAAGTATCCACAATTACAAAAGAACATACATGGTATTCACTCACTGATTATTGTATTTAGCCCAGAAGCTTGAAATACCCAAGATTCAACTCACAGACCGCATAAGCTCATGAAGAATGATGACCAAGTTGGAGGAGGGGGGCTTCAGTCCTTCTTAGAAGTAACAAAATACTCAAGGGAGCAAATATGGAGACAAAGTACAGGACAGAAACTGAAGGAGAGGCCGTTTGCAGATCATTCCACCAGGGTATTCATCCCATGTGCAGTCACCAAAGGTAGACGTTGATGTGGATGTCAGGATGTTCATGCTGACAGGAGCCTGATATAGCTGTCTCCTTAGAGGTCTGCAAGAGTCTGACATATTCAGAGACAGATGTCACAGCTAACCATTAAACTGATCATGAGGTTCCAACAGAGAAGAGAGAGTGAAGACTGAAGGAGTTGAGCGATTTCGTGACACCATGAGGAAAGCAACAATATCAACCAACCAGAGCCCCCAGGGTCTAAACCACCAGCCTGGTAGCTCTTAGGGAGGGACCCATGGCTCCAGCTATATATGCAAGGGAACTATTTATAAGTGGGAGAAGAGATCCTTGGTCCCATGAAGGCTGGACATCGTGGGGCTGGGATATTCGAGGGTGGGGAGGTGAGGTACTGGGGGGGGGGGTGGGGTACACCATCATAGAGGCAAGAGGAGGGAGGAAGGGATAGGGAGTTCCTGGGAGGGAGGGGGGAAAAGGGGGTAAGGGGAAAACATCTGAAATGTAAATAAAATTTCCAATAAAAAAATAGTGACATATAAACAAATGTAACATAAAATTTAAAACAAATTTTTATGAAACATGACAACGTGACTCCTAGACTCTCAGAAGGATGAGAGGCTCTTATGCATGAGGCAATGTCTATCTTATGACCAGAGCAAGTAAGAAAAATATTGAGAAAAGAAAAAAGTAGTATATTTTAAGACCATTAGAAGTTTAGCCTTTGGAGTTCGGTAGTTTATTCTATAGAGATTTTAATAAAATGCGTACAGTGGAGGTACAAAAACATAGAAATACTCACCTTTTTCCCATGTTTTATTGAAAGTTTATTTAATCTTTCCATAGTGTTTGGGTTACCAACATTAATAACATCATTTCTATATCATGAGCAGAGACATAAAAGAGGTTAGTCACTTATCCAAGTACCAAAATATGTCAAAATATGTCCAGGATCAAATGTTGGGAATCTGAAATTTAATTTAGGATTGCAAATTTTATAAACACTGTTACTTGACAAAAGTTGGCAGTATATAAATTAACCTAACTTTCTCAGTATGACTTGGTAAAATCTTTATGAAGGGCTATTGTAGTTCCAAGTGTGGTGCCTATTCCTGTGAATCTTTTTAAATTTCACAGAGGAGCTTTGCATCCATTTAAATCCGCATTCCTAACATGAGTTTTGATTTTCTACAATCATAGAGAACTCTATATAATGAACTTACATAAATTCCAGGTTTATCACAAACTAACAGACTGCTGAGGACAAAAGATCAAATGAATTTTATATGACTGTATTTCCTGAGCAAGTCAAAGTAACAAAAACACCAATAAATGAAATCAAGTAATATATTAGAAGAAAGTACCTACCTAATTCTGAGAAGCTCAAGTCCTGCTTTTGACTTCTATTTAAGAAAAACTAATTCATGAAATCTGAGTTTTGACATCTCCAGGAGTTTTGAAACAGAATATATTTCTCAACAATGTTTAAATTTATTTTTTCATACATTTTACTGATTAACAAAGATCATACAATTAATAATTAGCAGTCTTCAAAAGAATATTGAAAAAGGCAGAATCCATTTTTGTTTCTAATGATGAATCACATTGACAATGTTAATAATTTTGAACAGTTACTAGATAATTGAATATTGTGTTGAGAATGACTATAAAATCATTAACACATTTTTTTTCAATAAGGTTTATAATGGAATGAAATCTGAAAATTAGATACAGTAACAAAAAGAATCCCGTACTCTATTTATCATGAAAATTTCTTTAAAGCTTTCACAAATGGATTTTACTGTTTTTTTGTTTGTTGCTTTGTTTGTTTGGTTGTTTTTGCTTTTCCTCAGCAGTGAGAGGAGATGAGAGACAGCCAATTTGCAGGGGTTTTAGTAATCAACCCAGAGTTTTTATGCCATTCTACTTAA
The DNA here is from genome assembly GCA_021653895.1 of Mastomys natalensis. Taxonomy (NCBI): domain Eukaryota; kingdom Metazoa; phylum Chordata; class Mammalia; order Rodentia; family Muridae; genus Mastomys; species Mastomys natalensis. Next base: position 7,311 of record JAJTUV010004817.1, read on the forward strand.
ACCTGATTGATAGAATCAATTTGGATGATTTACTTCATAAGTGAATACCTATATAAGAACATATGTTAGGATCCTTTTCTCTGGTGTAGAAACATGCTTATAACTTACATATTATTTTAAATTCTATTTAACAGTTATGCATAAACACTTATTGTGACCCAGTTACTTTACCAGGAATTGAAAGTGAGAAATTTAACAGAGTGAACAATTTTCTTCTGTTTAGTGAAAATTTGCATTTATTTGAGGAATTGAATAATAGGAGCAAGAATAGAAAGGTTTAATAAATGTTATCAAGGAAGAATAATAATCTCTGAAAACACAGATCAACTCAGAGGCATGGTCCACTAATCTAGGCATTTCCAAGCTACTCAAGCAGTCATTTCAGGTTAACCATCACACATAGAGTCTCTAAAAAGCAGCATATACACTTGACAGCTAGGAGTTGATTTTTGTCTGCCTTTACATAATGTGTTTTCTGAAGAAGTGACTCCCTTTCACGTTTAAATACTCTACTTGACATTTTTCTCTTCCTCAATTATTTTTTTATTAAATATATTTATTTATTCACTTTAACACTAATATCAATTCCCTTCTCCTCCAGTACCTCCTCATGCACATTCCCCTATTCTACCTTTCCCTTCTTTTCAAAAGGAGAAACCCCTCTGGGAGTTACAGCCCCCACTGACCCCTCACATCAAGTTACAGGACAAGGCATACCCTTTTCCACTAAGGCCAGACAAACAGTACCTTTAGGGGGACAGGATCCACAGGCAGGCAAACAACAGATTCAGGGCCAGCCCCTGTTCCAGTTGTTGTGGGTCCTGTATGAAGATAAGCTGCTAATCTGCTACATTTGTGTAGAGCGCCTATGTCTACCTCATGCTCACTCTTTGGTTGGTAATTAAGGCACTGGGAACCCCGAAGGTCCAGTTTGTAGAGCCTGTTGGTGGTACTGTATGTGCCTTGTATCCCTGATCTATACAAGATTTTTTAACATGAAGGAATTGGAATTTGTCAAAAGCTTTTTCAGCATTAATGAGATGATTATGCATTTTTTATCTGTCAGTTTGTTTATATGTTGGATTACACTAATAGATTTTCATATATTGACCCGTGCCTGCGTCCCTACAATGAAGACTACTTGATTATGGTGGATGATATTTTTGATGTATTCTTGGATTTGGTTTGCAAGTACTTTATTGACTAATTTTGCACCAGTTTTTGTAAAGGGAATTGGTTCAAAATTCTCTTGCTTTGGTATCTTTGTGTGATTTAGGTATTCAGATGATTGTGATCTCATAGAATGATTTTGGCAGTAGTCCTGTTTCTATTCTGTGGAATAGTTTCAGGAGTATTGACATTAGCTGTTCTTTGAAAGTCTGGTAGAATTCTGCAGTAAAACCATCTGACCATCTGGCCCTGTTGTTTTTTTTTTTTTTTTTTTTTTTTTGGTTGTTGAGAGCTTTATTGAATGCTTTTACTTCTTGGAGGTTATAGGACCATTCAGGTAGTTTATCTGAACAGTAATTGGTATTTTGTTATTTGTCTAGAAAACCATTCATTCATTTAGAAGTTTCAATTTTGTGGAGTACAGGCTTTGAAGGAAGACCTAATGATTCTTTGAATTTCCTCAGTGTCTGTTGTTATGTGTCCATTTTGTTTCTAATTATGTTAAATTGGGTACTGTTCCTCTGTCTTTTATTTTGTTTAGCTAAAGATTTGTCTATCTCTAGTTTTTCTCAGAGTACCAGCTCTTTGTTTGTTGATTTTGTTTCATTCTCTTTGTTTCTAATTGATTGATTTCAGCCCTCAGTTTGATTACTTTCTGTTTTTATCATCTTGTGTGTGTTTACATCATTTTTCTAGAACTTTCAGATGTACGTTTAATTCATTAGTGTAAGAACTCCCTTATTTATTTATATTTTTAATGAGGGCACTTAGTGCTATGAACCTCGATCTGCCCTCATTTTCGTTGATTTCTGGAAAGTTTTATTTTCTTATTTATTTTTTCCTTGCGCAGAGCTCTTTGAATACAGTGTTCTTCAGTTTCCTTGAGTATCTGACTTTGTGATGTTTCTGTTCCTGTTGAAGTTCAACTTTAATCCATCGGTGATCTGAAAAAATACATGGGATTATTTCAATCTTCTCATATCTCTGAGGTTTGCTTGTGACTGATTACATGGGCAACTTTGGAGAAGGTTCCATGAGGTGCTGTAAAAAAGCTATATCCTTCTGTCTTGGGTAAAATAGTCTATAGATATTTGTTAGGTCCATTTGAATCATGACCTCTGAAGGTTTTGTTCTTTCTCTGTTTACTTTCTGTCTTGATAACCTGTAAGAGTGTGATACTGAAGTCTCCCAGTATTATGCTGTGGGTGGAATGTGTAATTTAAGCTTCAAAATTGTTTTTTACATATGGGTACCCTTGCATTTGTGGCATCAGTGTTTAGAATTGAAATGTCCCTTGGTGGATGTTTCTTTGATGTGCATGTAGTGCCATTTCTGTCACTTTTGATTACTCTTCATTAAAAATCTACTTTATCAGATATTAGAATGGCTATTCCAGCTTGTTTTCTTATGTCTGGTTGCTTGTAAAACATTTTTCCAGCCCTATATTCTGAGATAATGTCTACCTTTGTTGCTCTGATATATTTCTAATATGTAGTAACATGATAGACTTTGTTTACTCAACCATTATGTTAGCCTGTGTCTTTTTACTGGGAAATTGAGTCCATCGTTGATGTTGAGAAACATCCTTCCTGTTATTTTGATGTTGATGATATAGTGTGTATGAGTTGGTGTGTGTATGTGTGTGTGTGTGTTTCTTTTCTATTGGATTTGTCAGTGGTAATTATTTATATTTTTTGCATTTTTTTTTGTGTGTAGTTAGCCTCGTCCTCTTTTTGTTGTAGTTTTCCATTTATTATCCTCTGTAAGGCAGGGCTATTGTAATGGTATTATTTAAATTTGGTTTTGCAATGAAATTTCCTGGTTTCTTCATCTATGGTGATTGAATGCTTTGCTGGGTATAATAGTCTGGGCTGATATCTGTAGTCTCTTAGGGCCTATAGGACCTCTGCTCAGGCCCTTCTAGCTTTGAGTTTCAGTTGAGAAATCAGATGTATTTTTGATATTTCTGCATTCAACATGTTACTTGGGCAATTTCCCTTGACCCTTTTAAAATTTATTCTTTGTGTTTTGATGTTGTGGGAGGATTTTTTGATTCTGGTCCAATCTCTTTAGTGTTCAGTAAGTTTCTTGTACATTTGTAGGCATTTCTTTCTTTAAGTTAGGTTTTTTTTTTCTTTGATTTTGTTGAAGATGATTTCTGGGCCTTTGAGCTGAGAAACTTCTCTTCTTCTATTTTACTATTCTTAGGTTTGCTATTTTCATAGTTTCCCAAATTTCCCAGATGTTTTTTTGTCATGAACTTTTTAGATTTTGCATTTTCTTTGACCAGTATATTGATTTCTTCTATCATATCTTTTATACCTGCATTCTGATGGCAATGCTTCTGTCAGTAATTTCCTATTTTCTTTACTAGGTTTTCTATCTCCATGTTTGTCTCAATTTGCGGTTTTTTTATTGCTTCTATTTCCCTTTTCAGGTCTGGAACAGTTTTGTTCATATCTATCACCTGTTTGATTGTATTTTCCTGTTTTTCTTTAATTTTTGCTTCCTCTTTTAAGGCTTCTTCTTGTTTGATATATTTTCTTGTAGTTCTTTAAGGGATTTATGCAATTCCTCTTTAAATTCCTCTATCATCTTTATTAAATTGGATTTCTGATCATCTTGTGCTTCATTTCCATTGGGATATCCAGGGTTTGCTGTAGCAGGATAGCTCGGATGCGGCGGTGCAATATTACCTTGCATATTGTTGTTTGTGTTCCTAAGCTGTCCTTTAGTCATCTGGTTTTCCCTAGTGTTGGCAGTATGATCATGATAGCAGCGGGGCTTCTTGAAAAGTTTGAGGGGCCTGCCTAGGCCAGATAATGGCCGTTAGAATACCTGACTCTTCGGCTTATCCCTCAGACAGCGCAGCCCGGCAAGGGATTCATGGAGCAATGTTCTTGGGGTCTCCGCAGATCTCTGTGGTGGTGTAGAGTGTTTCTTGGGTTCATCAAGGTACCCCAGAACTGAAAAGCACAGCCAGAGGTAGACAGTGGAGTTCAAGGGACCATGAACACCTCAACTCTGGAGGCTTTGTCTGGAGAGCATTGACTAGGATGGGATTGGTGGAGCAGGGTTCCAAGCTTCTTACTATTGGGATCCCTGGAATCTTCCACTGGGGAGAAGGATGCTCTTGGAGTCCTCCAAGATTCCTCAGGACCCAAGAGCAAGCACGGAGATAGGCAGATTTCAGGGGAATGCAGCAACTCATCTCTGCCATTTGTTTTCAATCTTCAGTTCTTTTTGAATTCTTTATATTTTAGATATCAACACTCAGCCAGATGTATATTTGATAATTTTTTCATTTACCCATTCTATAGGTTGCCCCTTTGAAATTTTGGTTACATGACATTCAAATTATTGTTTGTCTATTCTTAGCAGCTAAAACAAGGCATTTTATTGGTGGTGAGAATACATACCTGTACATCAGACAAACAAAGAAATATACCTCTGCCAAGCCGAGAGGGCACTCAGAAAACCAAAAACTCTATGTAGAGTCTTCACTGGGCCCTAAATTTAGCATTAGCTAGGTGGAAAATATCAAAGAAAGCTGATTTGCCCAGAACTGTTGTGTGGCCTACCTAAGCAATCCTTGAACATATCCATCAGCAAACAGCTTGGTATTGGGAGGAAAAATGCCTAACGAGTATTTATTTTAAACCTTAAGGCTGTAAGGCTTTTGCCTCAAGTCTGGAGTGTGAGGAAAAAGCTGGCCCTCTCGGAGACTTGCCATTTTCATTATCTATCAATTGTCCCTGTTCCTATTTATCTTCCTACCAGGATGTCTGGCTAACTCCTAGTCCCTCATTTCCCACTCTCAAAGGTGACCCTAACTGCCAGAAGAGAGACTGCAGGTGACAAATGTTTTGTCTTAGCTGCTTGGAGTTGACAAATGGTCAATTATGAGGGATCAGCAGTCAGAGTGCCTCAGAGAAGGGCCTATCTAAAGGGCCCTACAATAATTGCTTTTCTAAATGTTTATCCTACCAATGTCTTGTTCAGAGAGTCTTTTCCTATGCCAATTAGTTCAACTACAATTTAAAACTTCTATGAAAAGACAAAAAAAAAATAGAATAGTGTAAAAAACAATCTTGACCAATAAAAAAACTGTTGGAAAAATAACTAAAAGTTTCAAGTTGTACTGCTGCAAAGCTGAGTTACTAATAGCAGCATGATATTGATCAAAACAGACATATTAATCAATGGAATATAACTGAAAACCAGCACATAACTCCCTACAACTATGGATCTGGTTTTTGACAAAAAAATGTCACTTCCATGGAGAAAAAAAACCAGAATCTTAAACAAGTGGTGCTGCTAAATCTGAATAACTGTATTTAAAAGATTGAAAAAATAGATGCATATCTATTATCCTATTATCATCAATTCCAAATGGATGATTGATCTCAGTATAGGAACTGGTATCTTGAACCTGAAAGAAGGGAGAATATGTAATACACTTTATTTTTCCTTTAATCTGAATACAATTTGAGCATTTCGTTGACTGAGGAAAAGAAATGATGTCTAACTTAACTGATAGTATGCTTCACCTAGACAGGCCCAGATCAATGATGTGGAAAGTCCCTTTGGTCTGTAATTTGGTTTGGTCACCTAAGGCAGAAGTATGTTCCATAAGGGGTCCTTGTGGTCTGTGATTCTCTGAGGTTTTGAAACCAAACACCACTGTGTGATGTTTCCATAGAAAGAATAGATGCAGCTAAAATACTCATAGAATTTTCCAACTCTCTAAAATATTGACCATTTCTTTATTTTATTTGTCACACACACATACACACACACACAATACACACACACACACACATGCTCAACTACAACTTTCAGAGTCTATTTAGTTATGCTTCCTTTTCTTTGTGTTTATAACAGACCATTTAGGATTATTTAAGTATTCAGAGGTCTTGTCCCTGGAGAAGACTGTTTCTCCTTCTCTCAATGGCCAATGCTTATAGGTAGCTCTTTATTTAGTAGTTGGGCCTTGGCATATATCCCTTACCTATAATATTTGGGTTCTTTTTGACAAGGTGACATATGGCTTATGAGTGGAAAGGTCTAAAATCAAGCCTGTCTAAATAAGTGCTTATACTTTGCGGTCTTTACAATGAAGAAGACCAAAGATATGCAACCGTCTTAGAGAGTCTGTGCCTTTTGGATATGATATCTTATTTTTCGGGTCTTTGGAATTCAAAAACACATCGATCAAGACATTTTTCTGGGGAAAATTTGATGAAAAGATACTTAGTTGTTTATAGATTACAAGGACAATATATTCCTCTGATAAATGTTATTTTAAGCTGGGTTCAATATCTAGGTTTATCATTACTGTAATTTTATGACATAGTCTATGTTAGGCGGTAGAGTTTGAATCCTTTGAGAGCTGTGGAAGTTAAATAGAAATCACTAGGAAATACTACTATGAAGATTGCTGTTTCACAGGTTTATTTGGGTGGTGCAGAAATACTGTTTTTAGCCAGATCTTTTTGTGCTCTCATCTTAATTACACATTATTTTGCTTTACAAATTACTTTATCTAACATTTAAATTTAAAACAAAATTTTTCCCCTGTAATACAAGGAATGTTCTTAGTTCCATCTCTTGAACGTTTATATTCAGAATCTTACTTTACATCATACCATCACATGAGAATGTAGAATCTACAGGAAGATAATTGATAAGTATGTATGACTAGTCAATTTTACTTCTGTAGAAAGAATAACATAAATAAATCCAAAACATAAAACTACTGGATTTGAATATATTGAGAGTATAACTTTAGTGAAATATCTTGAAAGTTTAGTGGCTCCAGACTAAACACTCAAGTGCTTTCTACAAATTACTTTCTCTGATTATCTCATACTTTCTTTAATTATCTTTCTCTAGGCAGTGTAAAAGTGATAATTCATGGAAGCACAGTGCTTAAGTAAGTACACATTATATCAGATATCCTCTTCTTAAAATATAACAGCACTATTTATTATGCCAATTAAGGATTTTAATCTTTATAGATTTAAAGCTGTTACCATCATGAACTAGATAATGATGCTACAAACCAGTAGAATTGAATTGTATTGTTCCAATGGCCAAAACTATGCCCAAAAGATAGAGTGATATGGAGGAAGGAAAACAGGGTTAAAAGAGGTTGCATGTAGTTTTTTTTTTCTTCTTCTTCTTCTTTTAAAGATGGAAGCATCACTATCAGGGCCAATAGCCAAGCAAGAACTGCACTGCAGAGAAAACCCTACTGCTACAGAGTGCTCATAAA
>JAJTUV010004818.1:0-15063 GCA_021653895.1 Mastomys natalensis
CCCCAGGCCCACAGCTGTTCTTATTTTGGGCCCAGGCCTCTTCATGATCAGGGACTGTCCCAGGCCCACATCACATATTGTTTTGGGCCCAGGCCAGCTTCTAGGTCAGGGACCGTCCCAGGCCCACATCACATTTTGGTTTGGGCCCAAGCCTCTTCAGGGTCAGGGACCGTCCCAGGCCCACATCACATTTTGTTTTGGACCCAGGCCTCTTCTAGGTCAGGGACTGGCCCAGGCCCACATGTCTTCTTCTTTGGCCAGGGTCTCTTCAGGGTCAGGGACTGTCCCAGGCCCACATCACATTTTGGTTTGGGCCAAGCCTCTTCAGAGTCAGGGACCGTCCCAGGCCCACATCACATTTTGGTTTGGGCCCAGGCCTCTTCAGGGTCAGGGACTGGCGCAGGACCACATCTCTTCTTCTTTGGTCTGGGCCTCTTCAGGGTCAGTGTTTGGCCCAGGCCAACATCCTTTATTGTGTTTGCCCAGGCCTCTTCAGGGTCAGGAACTGGCCCAGGCACACAACTCTTCTTTGGGCCAGGCCTCTTCAGGGTCAGGGATTGGTCCAGGCCCACAAGCTCTTCTTGTTGTGGGCCTGGGCTTCTTCAGGGTCAGGGTTTGCCCCAGGCCCACAGCTGTTGTTATTTTGGGCCCAGGCCTCTTTAGGGTCAGGGACTGTCCAAGGCCCACATCACATTTTGTTTTGGGCCCAGGCCTCTTCAGGGTCAGGGACTGGCCCAGGCCACCATCTCTTTTTTGGGGGGCCCGGACCTCTTCTGAGTCAGGAACTCGTCCAGGCCCATATATCTTATTTGGGAAGCACAGGCCTCTTCTGGTTCAGGGACTGGCCCAGGCCCACATCTCTTCTTGATTGGGCCCAGGCCTATTCAAGGTCAGAGACTGGCCCAGGACCATATCTCTTCTTTTTGGTCACAGGCCTCTTCAGGGTCAAGGAATGGCGCAGGCCAACATCTCTCCTTTTTAGGTCCGGGCCTCTTCAGGGTCAGGGACTGGCCCAGGCCCACATCAATTTTTGTTTTGGGGCCAGGCCTCTTCAGGGTCAGGGAGTGGTCCAGGCCCACATCTCTTTTTTGGGGGGCCCGGACCTCTTCTGAGTCAGGAACTGGTCCAGGCCCACATATCTTGTATGGGAAGCACAGGCCTCTTCAGGGTCAGGGACTGGCCCAGGCTCATATCTCTTCTTTTTGGGCCTGGGCCTCTTCAGGGTCAGGGACTTGTCCAGGTCCACATCTCTTTTTGTTTTGAGCCCAGGCCTCTTTAGGGTCAGGAACTGGCCCAGGCCCACAACTCTTCTTGTTTGGGTCCAGGCCTTTCAGGGACAGGATTGGCCTAGGTCCACATCTCTTCTTTTTGGGCCCAGGCCTTTTCAGAGTCAGGGATTGGCCCAGGCCCTCATATCTTCTTATTTTTGACTTTGGCTTCATCAAGGTCATAGTTTGGCCAGGACACACAGTGTTTTTGTCTGTTTGTTTTGTTTTTTGTTTTTTTTTTTTAATTTTTTGGCTGGGCCTCTTTCATTTGAGGCATACTTATCTAGGTCCAGAAATCCTCAGGATCAGTGTGACTGATTCTTTTAATGTTGAAGTAGAGCACAACTTTGAGTCCATATTGGTTGTAAGGTACTTTGCTGTTATCGATCTATGGTCAGTATTTCTGGGAAAAAAAGAGACATGTATTGATAGCATAAAGTATTTAATATCTTTCTCTGGCATCTCAAATATACTCAGAACATCAATGACCTGTCTTCTAGGAAACATGATCAGACATGACACATATAGCCCAGTCCAGCTGAAACAAATTATAGTTTATACTAATAAGAAGATTTAAAAAAAAAAAAAAAAAGCTGTCTGGGAAAGCCCTTCCTGTTGAGTAGCTTTCTGTGCCTGTGGTAAAGTGGACTCATGAACTCATGTTTTAACATTGTTGCTTTTAAGTTATGAGACCCACAAGAGAGTTTCACCAAGGCCCTGTGATGCATTTCCTTCCTTCTGGAGTGAGATCCAATAATGGAATATCACAAGAAGTTAGGAGAAAAAATAGAAGTTAGTCCTCTGCCGGGCTGTGGTGGTGCACACCTTTAATCCCAGCACTTGGGAGGCAAAGGCAGTCGGATTACTGAGTTTGAGGTCAGCCTGGACTACAGAGTGAGTTCCAGGACAGCCAGGGTTACAGAGAGAAACCTTGTCTCGAAAACCTCCCCCCCCCAAAAAAAATAGAATTTATTCCTCCAAATGTCTTGCTAAGGCATTGGAGACTGTGCAAATCTTCACAAGGCCTCTTTTTCCTGTATGGGATGGGTCTTCTTTCTGGTATCATACATGGCCAAGCTCTGTGAGGCTATCCCTCTAGTCCCTGCTATTACCTCTCTTCTCAAGGTCACATTCATCCTGTCCAGCAAAAACCCTCAGACACTGAACTGTGCCTTAGTCACCCCTTTCACAAAATGCCCACCGTCAAGTACATATACTGATGAGATCAGGTCTTTACCCAAAGATTTCTCTGTACTGAATTACCTGAGAGGGATTCCTGCCACCTTCTCCTATCATGAACTCTGCTGCCCTCAGAGCATGAACACACCCATAACCATGTCAGTGACCCTTTATGTTAGGTCACAGAGGCCAAGCCTCACTCTGTTTGGAAAAGCTCAAAGAGTGTCCAGGCACCCAGGTGTCTTGTGGACTGATATCAAATTGATTGAAATTTTGGCCTCCAACCTGTCTCTTCATCATCATTAAACACAGCATATAGTAGGATTGTCCAGAAAGTAACATTTCAGAAAGTTTCCCTCCCTGACCCCATCATGGTAGTCGATGTCTTCTGAGAACATCACTAAAGAAACAACTGACATGACCCACTACACACATATATATACATAAATTCATTCACAAATACATTAACACCCATTTTACAAATATATATATGAAAAGTAGATGAAGAGAGAATGTGATGTCAGTGTCTGTGGCCATGCAGGGAAGGGTTCATGAGTTGAGTATAAATATTTCCAGGAAGCTTCATGTTTAGAGGAGGTCCTGGCAAAGCACTTCCTAAGTACCTGTGTAGCAAATGCTCCCTGAAAAGATGACATAAGGGGGTGATGTAAGTAGTTGATCATTTAAAGGCTTGAGCTTTGAGTCTTAAGAGCAGGTGCTGACTTGACAGTTTCTTCCAGAGGCCTCCTTTCCTGGCATATGCATAGTGTCTTCTCCTGAGTCTATATATAGCATGCCACTCAGCAGGCCCCCTTGTATTTACTGCTGTTTTGGCTTAACAGATCTCCTGTTGTGTTAGATAAGAAACACCTGAGACCTTCACTGAGCCCCATCCCTGCCATTCAGGTACTTGCTCCTACCCTTTCCCTCAGGTCTATATACATGAAGGCTTATATCCACTCCCATATATACACTCCCAGACAATGCACACTAACATACAATTTAAATATAATTATGAATCATGTACAGGGTTAGGTAGAGTGCTGAAATGAATGATATTTCCTGTTGAGTCCCTGCTTTCAGTCATGCTGGTGGGTGACAACCCCAGGACAAGACAAGATTATTGTTGTGAAGAAGCAAAATCCCTTCAGATCCCTAGACAGTAGGACAATGGAGCATCTCCTAACGGCCCTGGACACTATGGTCTGCCATAACTGGGAATTGTTCCATGCTTGGGGTCCAACAGCACAGCTTCATCCTGCACCAGTCTGGAGTCTTTTCATGTGGTACAGGTTGGGTGTGATCATTCCCTGGGCTTATTCCCTGGTGTCATCTCCCGGAGTACTTGTTTGGCAAGTTCATTAGTAACACACACACACACACACACACACACACACACACAACACACACACACCCTGTTGATACTGACTGCATCCATTTCTACTGTTTTAGCACAGGTCCTGTTAAAGGTCACTTCGCGGACCACATTGTGCCTCATACCCTTTACCACCTTCTATTGCCCAGTATAAGACACTAAGGTTTAGCCAGGACTTCACCACAGGAATCTGTATATATTCCTCCCAACATACAGCCCAACACACCCGCAGTTCCTTCTGAATCCAGCCCATCACTGAGTTCCCTCACACCAACACCACAGAAATTACCATGTCGCTGGGCTATTATATGAGGTAAGGCCTGAGGACAGCTCTGTCCAGCTTCTTCCCATGTGCCTAAGTGTACCTGAGGAACGACCATGCTTTCACACTGTGCTAAGCATACTGTTGCAGAAAAGTGGGAGATTGTACACGTGGTGAGTGTGTCATCCTCTTAAAGCCTGAACATAAATTACCTGTCTCATGAGACTGGGTGTATATTTGTGGCATCATTTCATGTCCTCCTCATGCACTTATACTCATATGGATGTGGAGCTGCAGACACAAGCACACACAGTAACACACCGACAACACACATACAAAGTGAAAACATGTATGTAAGTACAGAATGAGAAGGGAGAATGCTACCATGGTGTTTCCTGTGATAGTGGCATTGATGTTTGTCCCATACTGTGGCAGCTCTCTAAGTACAAATGAAGATTGCTGCTGCTAGGGACTGAAGTTCTCAGGGAAGATCAGACACCAGTGCCAAGGATGCTTTGCCTCCCTCCCTGGACAAGCTGTGGGTGATGGTCAAGTGTGGGCGTGGCAACAGCACTGTTGCCTCCTTCCTGTCCTAGGCTGGGATGAAGTCCTTCCAAGGCCTCTGTCCCTGTGAGTGAGGGGTTCCTCTTTCTGCAGTCTTGAGTGGCCAGTCCCACTACTGTGAGACTTCTGATCTGTTTCTAGCTCTCTAAGGATGCACTGTCCTCAGTCAGAAACACATCAAGTCCCTCTCCATGGTTCAATCTCCCCCCATTTAAGATCCCAATAAAGAATTGCCTCACACTGAGTGAGTTACTCACGTGATGAATTTCAGATAGTGTCCATCCCAGAAAACAGCCCAAACCTGGGCAGACACACGTGCTTGCTGTGAGTCCCAGCCCTCGCTGCAGGACTCTGAGTTGTCCTCAGGCTAAGAACTCTGCTGCTACTAGGGCAGAACCTGTGAGGTCATAGAGGCCTCACCTCACTTCATTCTGAGAATCCCAAGGGGCATCCAGGCCTCAGTCATCTGCCAGCTTGGTTCATCCTTTTCTTTATAAAACTGTTTCAAGTGTCCTTGTAAACAGATTTGGGGATGTAGATGGAAGTGTTTCTCAGAGACACCTCCCTGGGAGTCACCTACAAGCATCTCCTGTCAGCCCTCCATCTTCCCACCTTACCTTCATCCTGAGAGGAGGAACACAGTGGACAGCACTGCTTCCTCAGCTTGACCTCACACTTGGCATCATCATCTCAGGTCCTCTATTGCTGCTGTGTTTTGTTGCTGCCCCTCAGCTGCAGGGTGCCATCATCTGCCTCCTGTGTCTGGCTCCAACAGTAACCATATATGCATACATACATACATACATATATACATACATACATACATACATACATTTAATTCAATTTTCTTTTATTTTAAACTACTCAATCCATCACATTTGGTAAAGAAAATGACTTACCTTGTATACTAGAGAGATGGCTCAGTGGCTAAACTCACTCAGGGCTCTTGCAGGGGACCAGGTTTTAATTTCAACAACCACATGTCATGGCTCACAACCACCTGTAACAGCTCCAGGACGGTGGCACATGCCTTTTAATCCCAAAACTCAGGAGGCAGAGGCAAGCAGATCTTTGTGAGTTTTGAGGACAGCCTTGTATATGCAGCAAATTTCAGAACAGCCAGGGCTACACAAAGAAGCCCTGTCTTTAAGAAAAAAAAATAAGGACAGCAATAATGATAAATAAAATAAACAATTTAAAAAAGAAAATGGCTTATCTTGCCACTTCTCTGCTACAGGATATTAGCAGTTGTAAAGAGCTAAACTACTAGCTCTAAGAACAGTGGGAAGAAAACCCGCCACAGTCCTAAGCGTTTACAGTGAGCCTAATACTGCCACAGTGAGTTAGATGTCAGCTTGAGCAGGGACAGTCTTGGGCACTGTAAGAACCTGAGGCTCCTGGGATGCTGATTGGCAGCTGTCTCCGTGTCTGTGCAGCTGAAAACACAGGAAAACCGAAAGACTGTAATGGTTGGCAGAGTTCAGTTTTCTTGTTCTAGGTGCTTTAGACTGTAAATGAAAAGAAAACTCAATCGCAGAATTAATCTGCCAAATAGAGATTTCTAGATGATATTGCAGAATTATAGAGTTTAAGAGAGAAAACCAAAACAGTGTTGTAGTTTGAATAGAAATGGCCCCATAGCTCAAATATTTAAATGCTCGATTCTTAGGGAGTGACACTATTTAAAGAGATTAGGAGGTGTGGCCTTGCTGGAGGAAATATGTCACTGGGGATAGGTTTTAGGGTTTCAGAAGCCCAAGCCAGACCCAGTGGTTCTCTCTTTTCCTGATGCTTGTGGATCTGAATACAGAACTCTCAATATTTCCTTCACCACAATGTCTTTGTGCATGCTACCATGCTTCCTGGCCATGATGACAATGAACTAAACCTTTAAAACTGTAAGCCAGCCCCAATTAAATGTTTTCCTTTATAAGAATTGCTGTGGTCATGGTGTTTCTTCACAGCAACAAAACACTGACTAAGACACTTAGGAAGATTAAAATTATAGAAATGTCATTAGGTCTCTCGCATATTTTTCCTCCCTCCTTTCTTCTCTTTTCTCTCTTCCCATCCTTCCTCAGTCACACCTACTCCATCCTTTGTCGTCTCTCTACTGTTGCACCTCTCAGTGAGGTCTAGGTTAATCCATGTGCCATCTTTCACATATTATAGGTTAGTGTCAGTAGAGCCCTGGACTCATGCCTTCCCAATCTTTCTACCAAAAGAAAGGGTCCTATTTGGTTGATTCTTATTTTAACCCTCCAGAGAATTCATTTGGTCCTGGCGTGGATCCAGTGCTCATTCCATGATGGGCAAGAAGAATGTGAAAAATGGGCTGTAGTCACGTCCTACTGTTAGAACAGGGGTTGGGGAGTCTTCCACAGAACAGAATACAGTTCCAGTGAAAGTCAGGGAGGTATGCTGAGTATAAGAAACCTGAAAGAGCCATGAACTAAGAAGAGGAAGGCAGATATTAGAAGCATACCTAAACCACAAAGAAGAAATTTTACATAGGAATTGCACCCATGCGTCTAGAAATATGTGTTTCGAGCTGCCCCTATCGTAGGGCATAACCCAATTGCTCTTCAGTGATTAGAACAGACTTCATTGTCTGAAGTCCTGGCTTCTCTCAACCCAGGCTCCCCCTGCCCAGGGTCCTTCCCACAGCCCTGCCCTTCCTGAGGGGAGATGGAAGAAAAGCTAGAAGGTAGCAGGGAAAGAAAAGACAGTATTCCTCCTCACAGAAAGTGAATCCCAAGAATCATCACCCCAGGAGTACACTTTCTCTCAGGCAGAAAGGCCTTGTTGTACTGAAGATCCCTGTAGAGCTCCAAAAGCCACTCGATGTCTGCCTTACAGCCATCCACAGATCCATCTTGAGAACTTCTGTGGCCTTAGCAATGTGTGGGAAGAGATACACAGAAATACTCCCAGCAATTATTTCTGGATGAAGGGATTATGAATGGTCCAGCTTCCCCAGAGTTTTCTGTTCCTCCTTTTCCAGACACATGTGTTTTGCATCTTATAAGTTTAAAAAATATATATATGACATATTCATGTATCCTCAAACTCTTCTATAGCCCCTAGTTACAATAAATACAATGGAAGTGACACTTAAATAATATCCAGTTACAGTTACTTGTGAGTTAAAACAATGCTGTGAGACAATGTCTCTGGAATGAGTGTGAATGTCCATGTACCTATATTCTTTCAAACACTGTGTTATTAAGATGATGCTTATCAGTGTTTATATTGTTTTTAAAATCAGGTTTACTTTCCTAGCTGGGTTGGCTAAAGCTAACATCAAATTAATTTGCATTCCTTGAGCACACAGCATGTGAAACAGTAATGAGCACTTGAGGGAAATTGACCTTGGAAGGAACATTTGCTGCCAAAAAAAAAAGTGCCTAATCTCCACAAAGATAATGAAGAATGGCCATTAAACAGTTATCAGACACCAGAGCAAACCAGAACCCATGACAACCCTCAGGTGGTGTCATTTATGAAAGCTTCCATTTGCATCAGGGATAATAGCTTAAGGCTTAACACCAGTCAAAATGTAAACAAACCTGGAGCAGGCAGAGTCCCTGAAAGAGTTCTCTGTGTGATGAGAAACCTGGCCAGTTAGCATGAATGCAAAGCCAGCATCACAACCAGCCATTGTGTAACTGTCTTGTGTAACCAGCCCTTTGTGTCTGACTGCTACTACCCACGCTATTTTCCTTCTTACATCTTTCCTTCCCTCACAGCCACACTGCACAAGGAACCTACAGGAGATTACAGGGCATGTGGAGAATGAATGGGGGGAATAAAGAGAGTCTGAAAAGTAAGACAGCCCCTCCCCAAGTCAGAGGGAAAACAGAAGAAGCTTATTCACGTCATACCTCCTTCCATAAATCTGCCCCTGATCTTCTTGGTAGCCAGAAGTCCACAGGCCATTAGCATGGAATGCACAGCTCCTCTAGGGCACTGAACTACTCTTTCCTCAGCATTCTCGTCTCATTTCCTGGATTACATTTACTGCCATAGTAAACTACCCATAGCACAGTCAGTTTGTGCATCACACCACACACACACACACACACAAACACACACACAAACACACACATACACACACACACACACACACACACACACACACACACATACACACACTGTGGTGAGTGCCCATGCACATGGGTAATCCCTATGTTCTAGGCTCTGTGCTGATTTGTACACATTTTATCATTTAAGTCTCATCAAAACAAAAGTCCTTATGATATGTACCAGTATTATTCCCATTTTAGAAACATTGCTTTTTAATTTAATTTAATACACATAATCTATGATTTAACCCAAAGATAGAAAGCAATAAGATGCATTAGACATTATTCAAACCAGGTCTCTCATCCTTCTAACTTTGCATGTACTCTTGCCATTATTTAATAGAAAGATGTCTGACAATATACCCACAAAATTTGCTTCTGGCTGGAAAGACATTAAGTGGCATTCGCATTATTGGTCTTATACATGAATTCAAAAATACACAAAGGCAAAAAACCCATATAATTGTCTACCCACCATCCAAACATTACAAATTTTGACCTTCTTCTATATTTCTTTACATTTCTTTTTAATTGCATGTATATTTGAAAGCCACCTGTCATCCTGTTTGGAGCCTGAGAGGTGCAGTCTGCTTATCTTGGAATCAGGAAATGCTTTTTCCCAAAGCTGTTGTTGTATCATATCCTTACGAAAGTCCAGTGGAATTTTGCACACACAATTCTGTACAGAGTCGGGTGAGAGGTGAGGATGGGTGGATGAGGGGACAAGAGCAGAGAGGAAGCAGCTCTTCCTGTGATTCTGATCCAGTGATAACTCTATGTTGATAAGGAAGAAGAGTGGGCTCTGTGGACCTGATCATTAACTGCCAATAACCATCACAGATTTTATGTAATTGCCCAAGTAGCCTGTTAAATTCTATGAATACAAGGAAAGACACAAACAGGAGAGAGCCAATCTCTTAACAAATTCACTCAAAAGTTTCAACTGCCTGCCTAGGCAGAGGCTGTTTCCCATCAGACACCTGTTAGGCAGTGAAATTCCTGTTGTTTCTAGCCATGGAAACGTGAGAACTCCTGAAGCCACAGGAAAAACTGAATAGTATGTATACTGATCTTTCCTACAATTACACACCCATAATAAAGTTAAATTTTTAAACTAGGCACAGTAAAAGGCTAACAACTCATAATATAGTACAGTATGATAGTATATAAAAGGCTAACAACTCATAATATAGTACAGTATGATAGTATATTTCTATTAATATATTCTAATAAAATGTTTAATTTATACGTTAGGACCCAGAATAGATTAACAATAGCAAACAATCAAATAAATTGAAAAAATGAATTAAAATAAAATTGCTAGGCAGTGATGGCGCACTCCTTTAATCCCAGCACTTGGAGGTAGACCCCCTTGGATCTCTAACTTCAAGGCCAGTCTGGTCTACAGAGAATGTTCCAGGACATCCATGGCTACACACAGAAACCCTGTCTCAAAAAAACTAAAACACAAAGTACAAGAAAAATGTATATGTGCACCTTTTATCACATACTGTCCTTGCTCTTATGAGATTAAGAAATGATACAATGTTGCATGGTACCATGAAGTGAGAGGAAGTGCACAGAAATTGTGAGAAAACATTTTCTTAGGTGTACCTTGTAGGAATAAACACTTTACACAGAGCTCAGTATTGTATATGGTTGTGGGCATCCACTCATGGTATTAGAGGATTTACTCTGTTGAGAAGACAGGATCACTTTATTCATTATTTTTTGTAAACTGTCACCTCATAGGACAAGAACTTGGCCCAAGCAGGAGAGTCGTCCTATTGCCAAGGATGGGAAAGGCATGGGGCTGAAGGCACTGGTAAGTCCACAGAATAATGCTCTCTATGCAAGAGTCATAGCATCATTCAGCTTAGAAAGTCCTAGAAACTTATGAAACGGACACTAAGAAGAATCTTAGAGTGAGGTTTTCATGGAGCTCCTTGGAGAGAATTGGAGACACTGCATAGCATGCACTAACCACTTCCTTCACAGAGAGAGAGGCTAGTGGTATCAACCCAGAAGATATCAGCTTCAGCACCACGGAGAGAGCTCATGTGTTATGAGGTTGGAGTACATTCATGTATGTGCCTTACCTCTCCTGGAGGCACAGCTCAGAGAGGAGCTGATTAGAAGGCATTAGATGTGCTAACAAACTTTTTTTTTTACTTTGAATATTTTTTTGAGAATGTTACTAGAAATAGCAGGACTTGAGCCTAATTTGAAAGAACCTGACTAACAAATTTTCAGCAGCACCAAGAGCAACAGTTCTGTTTCTGGCTGTGAGGACCACTTGACTGCAGTGTGCACTTTCCTTGGCGCTGTATAGTTTTCACTTCCTGAAAATAATACTACTATGCTGCAGGCAGATGAATTCCTCCTTGTTGTGTGACACCACTCTTAGGGAGATTTGAACAAAAGTCTGCTAGCACCAGATAGGGAGCTAAAGACAGACTCAAGTATAGATACCACCAAAGTTCACCTAAATGAGCCAGTGCATTTTATTGGAGTTACTTATAGGAATATGGTGAAGGGTTAGATACAAGAGCAGACATGTCTCAAAGACAGCTGCACCACCAAAAATTCCATCCCAACATGGCTGACAGTTCACAAAGCCTGGAAACATGGACCTCACTGTACAGGTTGCAGGCAGCTCGATGGGTTGGAGTGTCTCTTGCAGGAAACCACAAGTTTCTTCCTCTTATCAGAAGTTCATCTTGTCTCTGCTTCATCTAGGCAGTTTGGCTGGTCTGAGCCCATTCAGAGGGTCTCAGCAGCCCTTACTGCTCATATGTGCATAGAGAAGGGGGGTCCACTGAAGAGGTCAGCTTCAGGGAGTATCCACAGTCATTGAGTTGTTTAGTCCCTGATCCTATCAAACTTGACTGTAGAATGGAAAGAATGGTCCACCTCCATTTAGAACAGCAGTTTTTAATCTGTGGGACACAACCTCTTTGGGGCTTGTATATCATATATTTATATTATGATTCATAACAGTAGCAAAATTAAACACAGAAAATAGCAACAAAATAATTTTATGGTTGGAGGGTCACCATAACATGAATTGTACTAAGGGGCTGCAGGATTCATTTAAAAGATCCTGACTTTCATCCATGTCTTATCAGGATTTACTACAAGGAAGGTTTTAGTCTCAGAGGAAACAGCTACACAACACCCCCATTTTACAGATGAGAAAAGGCAGAAAGGTACGAAGTGTTCTAATTAAGGTTCAACCCCTACTCTGACTGACTCCCAAGCCCTCACTAAACACTGGGCTACATGAGGGCTTTGCTTTAGCAATCACTGAACTCTATTTAAGAGATGTAACTTCAATCATAGATCCCTCTAAGGAGGTGGTTGGGTTTGGCTTGGTTTAGTTTGGGATTTTATTTGTGGGGGGTGAGATTGAACCAAGGACCTCATGAGTGTTAAGGTAACTCTCTCCACTGATCTATCCGCTCAGCTCTGTCTTTCATTTCTCATGAGCAGTTGCTCCTTGTGCATGTCAATAGGGCTCAGTGTGATATTTCAGTGTGTTCATGTGCTATTTGCTGATAAAATCCGGATTCTGTTTATCCTACCTCACTCCCCTCACTCCTTCCTACCTCTAACAAATACTGTCTTATACCCAGACCAACTGTTCTTATGTGTGTTATTTCCATAGTTTAGAGAGCATGCACAGTCCTTTCCTTTGCATATCTGATCTGTTTCCCTTAACACAGTGTCCTCCATTCCCATGCCTTCTACTGTAAATGACAGGGTTTCTTTCTTTCTTTCTTTCTTTCTTTCTTTCTTTCTTTCTTTCTTTCTTTCTTTCTTTCTTTCTTTCTTTTTGTACTCTATATTTTTGGACTGCTCTGTTTCACCTTTATTAAGCTGTTTTAGACAGATCCCATCATTTCTTCTAATAGTCCAATAGGAAGACAACTTGGAAAGATTACTTAACAAGTTAAATAAGGCACTATTAAATTGAAAAAAGAAATGTAAAGCACATTCAGTACGGTCTAGGTTTTCTTAAACTAATGTTACAAACCTTTAAAAACAAACCATGATCAGTGTTCATGCTCAGCAAGATGCAAGATACATACTCTACTGCAATTTGGTGAAAAAAACTGTATTCATCTATAGCATGACAAATTAAGTCAAGGTCTTCCTAGAAAACAAATAAAAAGTAATTCAATGAAATAAAAGAAGACACAATCATTAAATAAATAACTCATCCAGAGGATTGTAAAATCCTAACTTTAATAAGCAAGTAAAACTAAAAGGTTCAATGTTAATGTTATATCTTTAAATAGACATGATAGTCACTCCCATCTTTCTACCTTAGCATCCTTCTGTACAATAGCAGACAACCAGACTGAAATTAGAAACTGAATCACAGATGTATTATTCAAAAACCTGTACCTTTATTACCCATGACCTTTCTACCAATAAAGAAGACCAAAAGGCATATAGATATAAACACTCCTGGAAATTTTAATATCAGAAGTTGTTCAAACCTTTATTAAAGAAGATAACATTGTAACAGAAGCATTAAATTATTTTAGGGATGTCAGAACAAATAAAGAAAGTTGACCTAGCTAGCCTAGGGTCTTGCTCTTGAAATTACATTCACTGTAGCTTCTTCCCTTCGGCTAATTTCGTTTTCATCTAGTCTGGCTGATAAACTTGCAGCCTTGGTTGTTCACTACAAGCCTGCTTGAGAGAAGGGAGACAACTGCGAGAATAATGATGAGCCATTTGAACTCTCTGATGACGCCTTCCCAGAGCACTTTACCCACTCACAGGCTCTCTGCTGGAGTCTCAGCAAGTGCCTCACTACTTAGCGTTCCACTTTAATAGAACACCAGCTTATATTTAACTCTATGGAGAGCGTAGGCCAATATTTTACTAGTTTCCTTAAATCACTGCAGTAGTTTGGTTCCATAGAAGGTATCTGAAAAGAGAAGAGAGGGGTCTCACCTGAGTTAGAAACAACCACTGAATTGATGTGCTTATGAATCTATATTCATTTTTTTCTTCCCTATTTCTGTTTATCCAAAGAAGCCTGTTCACCAGGGACATACATTCAGACCTTGTAGCCCCGTTAACTTTTGGGATGCCTCCCCTGGTGTTAGGTTGGGATGTGGGTGCTTGGCCTTTAGATAAGTTTTTCAGGAAGTTGCTATTATTTACTTGACATGGAAAGTAGCTTATTTGACTGAAGTATCTCCAGAAAAGTATAAATAACATATCACTGTCTTCCTACCATATTATAGATGTGAACCAGAGCACAGCTACATCAGAGGTGTGGCCAGCCAGTATTCAGAGACGTTGCTAGAGATACAGTGATGGCCTCTGGTAACTGCTTATGAAGAGGAAAAGTTCTAAGATGGTTGAAGACTGTTCCACTGAGCAATAAATTTCTCTCTATTTAAAACCACATGAGGGAGCTGGGGCTGTACCTCAGTGGTGGAGTATTTGCCTAGCGTGAGTGAAATCCTAGATTCAATCCACAGTCCATCAGAAGTAAAAGTACAACTAATATTTAGATGGCATATTTACCAACAATGATAATGATGATGGTGACTAAGAATTTCACAGGGGACACCTGATTGGATTATCTCTTTCTCCTCTCTACTACCCATCTACCTCATGTTAGAAAAAGTCTAAACAAACCCATAAAAAAGACATTTATCTTATGTTATTAGTGTTATGTGTGTGGCACATGCATGTAATGTATGTGTTTGTGAGTGAGTCTTAGTGTTTGTATGTGCTTAATTTTGTGTGCATGAGCTTGTGGAAGTCAGAGGAGAGCATCGATCCCACTGGATTTACAGCTGGTTCTTAAAGAGGGAATAAGCACTCCAAAAATTGAGCCCCATTTACGCCTCAACAGAACTATTTTTTGACTTTGGGTAAAATAAAGATGGTCAGAAATATTTTTCAGTAAAGGGCATTACTGTTCAAAAAAAACAATAAAAATGAGCCCAATTTTTAAACAAATGAGCTTGAAAACATCAAATAATATTGAGTATTTCCCACTGAATGACTTAAAGGACAGTGGTGAGTTGGCAAAGCAAGGAAAACACAAAGAAATGGACAAAAGTACATTTCCTTAAAAATTTTGTATCCTAGGAGAAATTATGTTTTTGCATCAGCATGCCCTTTCTGCTGATATTGGGGCTTATTCTGCCTAATGTCCCCTCAAAGGAGGGGTTACATGTTTTTTCTTCTTTTGTCACATAAAATTAAAAGAAAAAAAATATAAAAATGAAGGAATAAAAGCAATTTTTAGCGAAAAAAGAAATAGTTGTGAAACAGCATTTCCCCTTTTTGGAAAAA
>JAJTUV010004819.1:0-14770 GCA_021653895.1 Mastomys natalensis
ACCTCAGCCACCCAGAGTCCAATGAGCTTACAATCAGCATTGAGCCATGCTCCCCTTATCCTTGTTCCTACCTCCCAGTTGTTACTGTCTCTTCTCCTTTTCCTCCTCTTCCCCCATCCACACAGAGTGTGAAAAAAGTGGGTTAACATGGACCCGCTCTTTGGAGCCATCTTAGTTTATCATTGCCAATTTTTCAATGCTAACTTTATATTGTGGCCTACTAACAAACTGTGTTTTCTATCTTTGTCCATGACACTCTAAAAAGAAGATAGACCATCTCTCCTGAGTCAAGGGACTGGTGGCATTTTGGTGGTTTTGTTTAAAAAAATATTTATTCATTTACTGCCATGGATATGAGTGTTTTGCCTGCTATGTGCACCATGTACAGAGAGTACCTGAAGAGGCCAGACGTGAACGTTGGAATACCTGGAGCTGGAGTCACAGATGCTTGTCCTGGGAACAAAGCCTGAGCCCTCTGTGAGAGCAACAGATACTCTTAAATCTCTCCAGCCCCTTATCTTTTTCAATTCTTAAAATTGAGACTGTCCCTTCAAACATATATTGAGACTAGCTGGCAGAAGCAGATGTCAGCTTTTACAGGAGACACAGGGATTCTAGTCAATGAGGACGCCAGCCCTGCCATCCTTACAGGGCTTCTGGACAGTAGATTGCTGTCCTCCAAACGATGGGACATACTCTGTATTCTTACTCACTTCAAACCTTCCTTTCCTCCAACTTCTGTATTTTGATGTTCTTTTCGTGGGCACTCTCTGTTTTGACTTTTTGTTTTCCGTTTTTTGTTTTGTTTTTCTACTTTGGCCTTTCATTAAAATGAACCTAAAGAAATAGCTATTTTAATATATAAGCTTTTTTTTAAAATTTGGCAGCATTTTACCTTTACAAATTTGCAATATGCTGTAATAAATTTCAAATGGATCTTCATCTAGTAGCAGACTCTTAGCATGAATCATAGAAGTTTAAAGGACTCTTTGATCTGTGCATAGAGTAGACTGGAGTGTGGGGGAATCTTGGACTATTTGTTTGCATGTGGCTCTCTATGTGATCTAAGATATGTAAAAGATATGACAAGTAGCTAAAGTCTACAACATCCCATTGCCTCTGCCACAGGCCATGAGCCTGTCAATTATTCTAGTGTGCTTTTCTAATAGTCTGGGAATGAAAACTCCTGGAGCCACTACCAATGTGTAAAGCCTTGGACAAATTCAGAATTGAGGGAAACATTTAGTGTCTCAAAAATCCTATGCATAGGAGTTGTTAGGTACCAATGCTCTAAACCCAGCTCAGCCTTACATTAGCTGTGTATGTGTGTGTGTGTGTGTGTGTTTGTTTGTGTGTGTTTGTGACTCAGGGCAAACCTTGCTCTCTCTAACTTCAACTTAGTTGTCTGAACAGCAGGACTATTAAACATAATTACCCCTGATTGTTTCTTTAAATTGGAAGGGTCTGGTAAGTTAATGTGCGCTTAAGTTGTTAACTTGATACAATCTAGAATCAGCTGTGAGAAATACCTCTGAGAATGTCTGAAGCATTATCTTGATTGTAGTACTGCGGCAGGGGGAGACCTACCCACTGTGGGTGGCACCATTCCTTATGCAGGAAATTTTGAACTATAGGAGAATGGAGAGAGACAAGCTTAGCACTAGCATGTATACATTAATTCATTGCTTCTGCTGTTGCAATGTGACTAGTTCTCTCAAGTTTTCTGCATCACCTCCTTGCTCTGATGAACTGGGTATTAGTTAAAATTTCTATTGATGTGATAAAACACCAACTGACACAAAACAATTTGGAATGAAAAGCATTTATTTAAGCCTACAATTGCACATCACAGTCCATCACTGAGGGAAATCAGGGTAAGAACCTGCAGGGAGGAACTGAAGCAGATGCCATGGAGGAATGTTGTGTACTGGCTTGCTCTCCAAAACTTGCTCAGCCTGCCTTCTTGTGAAACTGAAGACCACCGGCCAGGAATATCACTATCTTCAATGGGTTGAGGCTCCTACATCAATCAAATTAAGAAAATGCATTACAGTTTGCTCACAGGCCTGTCTGGTGGAGGAATTTTCTTAAGTTGAGGTTTCCTCATTCCAAATTACTCTAGTTTATGTCAAGTTGACATAAAAGCTACCCAGCACAGACAGTAACGTGGAATTGTAAGCTAAATAACCTCTCCTTTAAGTACATTTCAGGGCTATTTTATCACTACAGCAGGAAGAGAAACACAGATATTGTCTTAGAGTTTTACTGCTGTAAACAGACACCATGAACAACATTTAATAGAGGCTGGCTTACATGTTGAGAGATTCAGTCCATTATCAAAGTGGGAGTATAGCAATGTCTAGGCAAGCATGGTCCAGGAGGAGCTGAGAGTTCTATATCTTCATCTGAAAGCTGCTAGGAGAAGACTAGCTTCTGGGCAGCTATGATGAGGGTCTTAAAGCCCACACCCACAGTGACACACCTACTCCAACAGAGCCACACCTCCTAACAGAGCCACTCCCTGGGCCAAACACATACAAACCATCACAGATATACGTGTGACAAAAAAAAAAAAAAAAAAAAAAAAAAATACATAAAGAACTGCAAGCTCTTCAGTAAGACTGATACACCATCATTATCTCCAACATCTTTACCATCATCCTCATCACTGTATTTCTTCTTGGCCATGGTTTAGAGAGTATATCTGAGTCAAGTTCTAAAAGTGTATCTCTGAAGATGGGAGGTTTCAGCATTCTGTGCTCTTTCCAGCACTGGGGCCCTAACCTGTGCATAGCAGGATGTTTTCCTGCATGCCTTGTCTTTCTCCATAGACACCTGTAGCATCCTCTCTTAACTGTTAAGAATAGAAAGTCTCTCTAGTCACTGTTAGATCTTTATCACCACTGACCTAAAAGGCAACCCATACCCTAGGTATAATTTGTAAAGAGAAAAACAAAACAAAACAAAAAAGAAATAATCATGTTTTTTGGGCAGAATGTAATTGATCTCTCCAAATATCTGAGCAAGAATCAAATGATTCCTGAGAGCTCTCCAAGGAGCTGCTGGCCATGAATGGTTGTGGGAGAATCAATGGTTGTGGGGAGCCATTTTCATCAGTGGTGTAGCCACTGGTAAGTTGGCCATGCTCATGCAAACAGGTCTAGTTAAATTCACTATGTCAAAACAATAACCAACAGGAAAGCAGGAGGAGGAGTTGAGAAGAATTGATTCAGTAGGAGTGGGAAGGGATGAGAGGGGTGCTAGGATTGAAAATGACCAACATACAGCAGATACATGTATGACATTATCAACGAATTTAAAAAGAGAAACATTGCTCTTTCAGTTCCCAGTGCAGCCATGGCTCGTGGTACCAAGAAACATCTGAAGTGTGTAGCCACTCCAAAACACTGAATGTTGATAAGTTGATTGTTGTGTTTGCTCCTCGTCCATCCCCTGGTCCTCACAAGCAGAGGGAATGCCTGCCTCTGATCATTTTCCTAAGGAACAGACTTAAGTATGCCCTGACTGGAGATGAAGTAAAAGTGATTTGCATGCAGCGATTCGTTAAGATTAATAGGAAAGTCAGGTCCGATATAACCTACCCTGCTGGGTTTATGGGTGTCATCAGCATTGACAAGACTGGAGAGAACTTCCATCTGATCTATGACACCAAGGGTCGCTTTGCTGTTCATCGTATTACACCTGAGGAGGCCAAGTACAAGTTGTGCAAGGTAAGAAAGATATTTGTGGGCACAAAAGGAATCCCACATCTGGTGACCCATGATGCATGTACTATTCGACACCCTGATCCCCTCATCAAGGTGAATGACACCATTCAAATTGATTTGGAGACAGGCAAAATAACTGACTTCATCAAGTTCGACACTGGAACCTGTGTATGGTGACTGGAGGTGCTAATTTGGGAAGAGTTGGTATAATCACCAACAGAGAGAGACATCCTGGCTCTTTTGACGTGGTTCATGTGAAAGATGCCAATGGCAACAGCTTTGCCACTGGGCTTTCCAACATTTTTGTTATTGGCAAGGGCAACAAACCATGGATCTCTCTTCCCCGAGGAAAAGGAATCCACCTCACCATTTGCTGAAGAGAGAGACAAGATGCTAGCGGCCAAACAGAGCAGTGGGTGAAACGGTTTCTAGGAGTAATGCTGGAGAAGTATTTGTCCCCTTCCTGCTGCAAGCCTTTCTAGACAACATGCTAGATTAAACAGCATGATTAAACTGAAGAGAGAGAGAGAGAGAGAGAGAGAGAGAGAGAGAGAGAGAATTTTGCATAAGTTGTTTCTGTTGTATCTTTGGCCCCTCTATGCACACACTTTTATTCCTCCTTGGACTCCACCAGCCCAGTCATTTTCGTAGTTTCCTCTCCCAGGTAGCAGGCGGTCACTGTGCTTCACCCAGCTCCCTCTGCGATTTGAATGCAGTGGTCCTGTCCACTGTAACTTCTGGTGGTTACCTCCCGTGACCTGTGCTAGAAGTGGGTGTGTATTCTAGAAGGACCAGTGGCCCTTAGCAATGCATGGAGTACTCTTGCTCGGCTATGAAGGACACAGTCCAACGGGCTGTTCTTTCTACCCACTGACATCCACACTCTAACCAACTGGGAAACTTACCCAGCAACCATGGATTCCTGACTGGTTCTCTGTCCTAGCTGGTTGTCTCCCTGAAAAAGGGTCTCTTGAAGGACTTCAACAATCTCCTTGCACCAGTGAATTATCCATTTTGTTCCATCTTGCCCATATTTCTAAACTTTATGCTGCATTCACTCCAGCCAAGGCTGTGGATGTAGGTGTTGTTAATCATACCCAGGAAAGTTTTCCTAATCTCTCTCCTAACCCCAGCTCATCTCCTTATTGATGAAAGGAGATTAGACATAGCAAAACTAACTGGAATTTTTGGGACCAAAGTACCTAACCCCATTCCTCGATACTTTGGTAACTTCATTTTTTGGTAGTCCCAAAACAGTGTAAAAAGAGCTGCATGCTTATTAAGGTATAATTATAATTGTGTGCTTCACTTTTTCAGTTAATATCATATCTTAAGTGCTTTCAATTTTTCCTTAAAAGTTCTATTTTAATGGTCATCTATGCCTCTATTAAAGTGGTTATAAAATTTTTACTTAGCTCTTTTTATTAGATTTGGTTTCCCAGCTAGAGAGATAACTCAGTGGTTAGGAGAAAGGCTGCACTTGCAGAGAACCTGCGTTTTCTTCCCTGTAACCCATAATCCAGTGTTCACAACTGCCTGGAATTGCAGCTACTCATGAGCTGACACCTTCCTCGGGCATCCACAGGAAACTGCATGCGTGAGCACATACTCACGTACTGACTCACATATATGTGCGTAATTAAAAATAAAATCATTTAAACTAATATTTGGCCTTATTTTTTCTCAAAGTTTATTCTTTAACCAACATTCAACATATTGCAGAAACTTCTATCTCCTTAATTATCTCGTTGTGGTGGATTTCCATAAGTAGGTTTAGAGTTCAAAGATACATGTGGTTTATGAGTTTAATATAGACAGGTTACCCGGGTGACCCAAATATGAGCAAGGTTGCTGTAATCCTTTTGCTTTTAAGATTCCACATTCGTAATCATTAGTTTCATTTTTATATTTTCAATTACTACTAAAGACAAATATGTTTCACTCTGTGTTTATGGGAGGGACACAGGAAACGTTTTACAAGCCCATATCCTCCTAAAAGCCACTCCAAATTCTGCACTGAGTCTAGGATGTCCTGTCTGAAAGGACCGTACTGGCCAGGCATCACCTGTGCTCTGCCAAGTTTGTTCTGCTTCTTTCTCTGACCTCACCTTCCCATGTGGTACCAACTTGCTGATATCTCCCTTGGGCCATTAAACCTCAAATTCCTCAACTGTTTACTATCCAAGATCTCTGGTTCAACCTAAGATGCATCCACCAAGCCACTGAAGGCTGAAGGGTCCCAGAGCCTAGAATTAAGAGACACAGCAGAAACAGAAAGCAGTTCGAAACACTGTTTTGTGATAGAGTTTATTCCTTAACTGTCACAAACAGAAGTCACCAATAACACATTACTGATAGATGCTGTTCAGAGAATTCTTCTGAAAAACAAATTTCCTTTACGTTCTTATAAAGTTCTATCACTGAAGAGAACCTGTGTAAATCTCATTGTTATAGCAATAAAGAACTACATGGCCCAAATCTATAGCAGCCATCTGAGAGTTCTGCAGTGCTAATATGGAAAACAGCAGCAACACTGAGGGCTACCACTTCCACGGATTCCGATGCCTGCCAGGTACCACTCTGAAAGTTTCTCATACATGAACTAATTTAATCCTCTCAAAACCTTCTGGTTAGGCATGATGATCAGCCTCATTTTGCAGTTGAAGAAGTCAAGTCACAGGAGCATCTGGAGCTGGATTCTCTCACAGGATTTATCACTGTGCTGTGTTAGCCACCGATGACTCTGCAGGAGGTCTAGTGTTGAGCCTACACTACAAGAAAAGAAAGGTAGAAGAAAGGAGCCTGGGAGTGGAGGAAGACCTGTCTCAGATTCTGTGTTCTGTTTATGCACAGGCTGGCTATGTGGCTGGCTTTGTATACCAGGCCACCTGGAAGGCACTGTGTCCAGCATCAAGTGGGGTTTAGGCTTTCTTTCATTCTAAGGAACAGGACTTGCAAACACACTCATCTCCTACTTCTCTTTGTTGACTAATACTAAGGTCAGAAGCAATGTGGCAGGATAATGGGTCTCGGTTAATACCGTACACAGTATCACATTTTGCTGCTTCTAATGCTTTCCTTAAAAATCAATCCCGTTGGCATTAACAGAATGTTCTCATTCAAAATACATGAGACATACTCAGTGGCATATGAACAGAAAACAAACATTGTGAAATGAGGTCTGTAGCAGCAGTGAGTCTACTCATCAGTGGCCTCTGCTCTTCTCCAACCCTTAGCAGCAGCACTGTAGTTATTGCTAATTAATGACTAGTTCCAAGCAGTAGAAATGGCAGCTCCCTGATGCAAATGGACACCACATAGACAGGAACACTAGCCTTGTAGGGGAGTCTCAGCTGTGCAAAATGGGGAAGGTCCTTTAGTATCTTTCAGAATTCTCAATGAGATGTAAGTGAAGGACTGGAGAGATGGCTCAGTGATTAAGAGCACTTGCTTCTTGTTCCATTTTGCTTCTGTTGCTGTGTAAATAGACACACATATACATAAAAAGGATATTTTTTCAACTTTTAAGAAGAAATATAAATCACTTAAAGTTCTCTAACTGGAAGACTTGGGTACATAGAAACCTTGGATGAACTTAGAATCAGCTGATATGTCCTTCAGAAGGTGAATGGATAAAGAAACTGATCTACCCAGACAGTAGAATATTTATTCAGCACTAAAACAGAAATGAGTTCCCAAGTCATGAAAAGCGATGGAGGAGGAGAGTAAAATGTATATTACCAAGTAAAAGAAGCCAATCTGAAAGGCCTGCACACTATATGGTGCCAATCCTATGGCCTTCTGGAAAAGGCAAAGCTATGCATGCAAACAATCAAATAGGTTCCTGGGCTTGGAGCAAAGGTAAGATAAAAGAGAAAGCACAGCAGGTTTGGGGCAGTGAGATTATTTGATTTGGTATTATGATGGTCAACAGTGTTGAACTATTTAAATGAAGTCTTTAGTTCTATTCACAGATATGAGAAAATTCTAACTAATAATATAGACAAGGTACAGCATAGCTATATCTTCCAATTGAAACCTTCCCTATTGGAATGAGGAGAAGGGAAGCTGGTTAGGAGTCAGGAAGCAAATAAAACTTACTTTAGTGTCTGAATAAAATATTCCATTTTAAAACTAAATGAAGTAAATGAAACTCACAAATCTCAGGGAGCATCTGAAACTTACAAGATTAACAAGGTCCCTGCCCTAGGTAACTCAGGTAGTAACAGCTGCTGGTTTGCTGAAACTCTTTGGTCAGGCAGAGCTGTCTGTAAATTGCAGAGTGCGCAGGGGTGCAGCTTTCAAGAGTCACCAACCAGCTGAGATGTGCTCTCCAGTATAAAACTGACGTTTGAGTCACACCATGCTCCTGTAAGTAACCCCAATAAAAGTATTAATTTACCAACCTACGCTTAGTTGCAATCAAAGCATTTGCCAACTCAAGAAGAGGAAGAATCTATGCCAAAGGAAATAGACAAAACTATAAAAAGAAAACTAAACATTATTGTTCCTTCAGTTTTATAGCTGTTAATAATTTCTCTTTTGTGTCTTATGCTACAAAATGTTTAAAAATAACATTATAACCCTCGTTACTGTATCATTTTGAGTGTAGTCATTTAACAATTGTGGGGAAAGGAATTGATTAAATATAAACAGGAAGAGATCTCTGAGAGCCAGGCTGTGTTTTCAAGGTAAGAGCTGTGTTTAGTCAAGTCCCTGAAGCATGCTGCACAATGAACAGTCACATCATACCAGGTGAGAGGTGCACCTAAGCTATGGAAAGATCGATGACTTCATCAGGGTCTCTATTTCTGTGAAGAGACACCATTACCACAGCAACTCTAAGGACAACACTTAGTTAGGGCTTGCTTACAGTTTCAGAAGCTTAGTCCATGATCGTCATAGCAGGAAGCATGGCAGCCTGCAGGGAGACATGGTGCTGACAGAAGATGCTGAGAGCTCTGCATCCAGATGAAAAGGCAGCAGCAAGTGAACTGGAGCTTGGGCTTCTAAAACCCCCAGAGAAACACAATACAAAATAATGAGAGGGATAATGTGAAACCAAACATGTCTGTTACAATTGAAAAATTCCCCAAAACTTATAAGACAAGTACAATATTGGGGAAACATTCGATAATCTGTTTCATGGAGTGCTAACACAGAGAAAACCCTAAGGATTCCTCTTGCTAATTAGGAAGAGAGAACCATCACATGGGATAAAGCAGTAGAGCAATAATTCACAAAGTAGGATATTCAGAGGTCTAATAAACACATTACATTTCTCTTTATTGTGATTAAAGACAACAGAGCAATTAAAACAAGCACCAGTTTGTATTAATTTTATTAGCATGGATGTTTAATATTCCATCCTGAGAAGAGCACAAGAAAATGAACATGTTATCCACTGTCTTCAGATTCTTTAGATCCATCAAGTGAAGGGAGCTTTGCAAAGGTGATATGAAATATTTTTAGTGTGCCTTCTTTTTCACAGAAACTTTCTCTTTGGAGTAGAAAAGATAATAATATAATAATTCAAAAAACCATGCAAAGCTTTTGCTTAAGAATTTATCATAAAATCAAATTGACCTAATAATTAACCATTAAATGGTAAGGAATTATTCCAGCATAAGATTTGACTTTACAATGGCAACTATAAGCTATATAGCTACTAACAAGAAATAGAAATATCCAGGCAAGGACACTCATGACAAAAGACTGGCTGTTAACAGTAAGTTCATGTGCACACACGAGCCAGGCTCGGGCAGCATTACTCATACTTAGAAGACAAGTTTCTTCTGTTCTTTCTGGGAGTAGAAAGCTGTCTTTTCTGTTTCCTTGGAGCTGGGTAGGATTAGGATCATGCAGTTAGTTTTAGCCAATGAAGTGTGTACAGAGGTGACCTGTATCATTTCTGGCTGGAGACTTAAAGAGCTGATGCCTAATTCTTACGTCTCCTCTCCTGCAGTAATTGTGAAGACCATGGGAGCCAGACAACATGTGACAGTGGGGTCTCTGGTAGCATGATGGATGAATAGTTGTAAAGAACAGAGTCTCTGCCAACCTGTGCTGGAAAAAAAAGGATTTTGAACTAGGAATAAATCGTTTTTATTAAGCCACTGAGACAATTTATTGCTGTAGTAAAACTTAGCTAGTGTGAGTAACACTATTTAAGAGGTAAACTCACAACAAATGGGGTGTGTGAGTACATGCAAGCATGCAAATGCATATGTTTGCTTAGCAAAATATC
This sequence comes from Mastomys natalensis, assembly GCA_021653895.1. Lineage (NCBI taxonomy): Eukaryota > Metazoa > Chordata > Mammalia > Rodentia > Muridae > Mastomys > Mastomys natalensis. The sequence continues at coordinate 9,976 of JAJTUV010004819.1, forward strand.
TGGGAAATGATATTTTGAAATGCAAACTGTGACTTTCTCTGGCTGATGGATATTCATAATTGTAATTTTCATTCTCTACTCTTTTTCCTGAAGTTTCTACAATAAACATACACACACAAAAAAAACACTGAATCTATTTTCATCTCAGAAAATAAAAGGCACATTGATACTATCTCAGGGGAGTGATCTCGGTTGTTGGAGGGCTAATGTTTACACTCCTTCGACTGTTATTTGGTGAGGATAATCATCTTTTAAGCATGCTCTTCTCAGTAAACAAGCATATCGTGTTTGGGTAGGAATGTTTTCCCTCTGGACTAGTACTGAGAAGCCTAGCGTTGAAATGGAGTATAAGATTGCCAAAGTGGATAGATGTCAAATTAGGCAGGCCTTGAATGTCGGGACCACAAAAACAGAGACCAGGAAGGGGAGAAAAGAGAAGGGATTGGATGAAACCCTAAGGCCAACTGGCCCACAACACCCTGCCTGCATTCTATCATGCCCTAGAGGTCAATGTCTGGGCTAGAAAAGCAATAGAATCAAAGTCTGTGAAACCAGCAATATAATTTAATATGGTATTTGCATTTGTACATAGAGTATGACTAATGCTCTGATGGAGTTGAAAAGAATGAAAAGGGTGGGTCTATCTTTCAAAATGGAAAATGAAAGCAGAGACTTGGTGCTCACACAGGAAGAGACCAGCACCTCCTGTCCCTTAGCCTGTGCTGTGGCTATCCTGGCTCCAGCATAGCTACTGCCACTTTGCTCAGAGCTTCTTTAAGTAGGCCAGGGCTGAGATGTTTGGAAACACTGGACAAAAAGTGAACCTGGAAGAGAACTCGAAGATGAGGCCACGTGTGGCGTTCAGTTCATTTTCCTGTACCACCTAGCACTTTCTAGAGACTTCTGGAATGTCTACACCAACTTCTCTTTTTCTGTGGGTAGAGTAATCAAATAAATAATCAGCAGCAGGGATTGGAGAGAGAGAAGAGCATACACTGAAGGCCCAAGTTCAGTGTTTACAGCACCCACGTCAGGAGGCTCTCAACTGCCTGTAAGTCCAGCTCCAGGGAATCTGCTTTCTTCTGCTGGTTTCCGTGGGTACTTACACTTATATGCACATACTCCAAGACAGATGCACATACATACACATAATTGAAAATAAGAAAAATCTCTAAAAATATCTATTAATAAAAGATACTGGAGGAAGTGAGCGGGGAGGAAACAAAACCCGTTTTGTGATGTACATGTTAAGATGTGTCTTAGCTCCAGGTTCATGTGCCTGGTGCCTAGGATTATGGGCAGAACTCTGGAAGCCACATTTCTGTTCTGCCAACTGCTTCATGGTTGTTCTAGTAAGAGGGAAAATGAGAGGAGATAAAACACAGGACAGCCAGGCCACTGTAAATGTTTAGGTCAGCATCAAATACAAGTTTTAGTGTCTGTACATCTCAAACACTGCGTGGGGTAGATTTATAATAAAAATGCCATCTATAACTAAGTTAAAATTTAGGTTTAACTTGGAATTCGGTGTTTTTATTTCTATACCTTACAATCATAAGAGAAGTTCTGACAGTGGTTTCCAGATTCCCTTCCCATTACAGCTGAACAGGTGGTTGCAGTAGAAGCTACTGTATTGGGAGACCAGTTCCACTCCTGTACCTTCCTACTTCACTGCTGACACTACACGGAGGGTGGGAGGGTCTCAGCTGAGCAGGATGTTCTTCACAGAAGTCTGAGATTTCACTCAGAGATAATTTCAACATTTTCCTATTCCCCTACCATTAGTGGTGGGAACTGTATCCTGAATTCATGGCACCTTGATACACTGAAAACACAGTCAATTTCTTATATCTTTTGTGTCCTTGTCTCCAAGGCCTGGATGGCTCACCATGGTGAAATGAACCTAATGTAGGCAGAAGTGAATGGTACTTAGACATGCATGGCCAGGGCACAGTTTGTCCACCAAGACTCTCTCTAGATGTTTCCTTAACAACCAAAGAGCAATCATTCTCATTAAATTTCCTCGTGAAAATTCACCGGTGGGTTTGTTACGTTTGCATTGGGCCAGCCTGATAAGTGCATTTGCAGCTAATTCTGGAAGCAAAAGAGTGCCACGAGAGGAACAAAGGAGAGAGCTCCAGAGAGGAAGCTGGTGACACTGTAAGGAATGGGAAAACACAGCAGAGAAGAAAAACCTTTGGAAGAAGCGAGTTCCAGAGCTTTGTATGCACAGCTTCTATGCTTCCTGACATGGGAATGAGAATGAATGTCCCAAGCACTGGTGTCCAGATAACAAATCGTGATGTTAGAATATAACAAGGGCTCAGGCAAAGAAACTGGCCTGAAAGAGAATGGCCATAAGTAGAAAGATGAGTAACTGTGTCAACATGCTCTAGGGAACATGAAGGGTAAACTCATCCCCTTTCTGTAAAAGCAAAGGTAGCTGCCTGGGGAAAGACCATCCCCTGAGTCACCCAGAGGGGGCTGACCAGGAAAGGTTTCAATGTGAATTGAAGGCCCCCTACAATGGATCAGAGACCAGAAAGAGGAGAAGGCATATGATGGCTATTCTTGGTTGTTAACTTGACTATATCAGAATTAACTAAAACTCAAAAATGGCTGGGCACCTGAGAGGGACTTTGAGGTGGAAAGACACACCTCTGATCCAGATCTTTTAAAGTGGGAAGATCCACCTTTAATCTGAGCCACACTTCCTGCTGGCATAAATATATGAAGGACAATGAAGATGGAAGCTTACATTCTGCCCATTTGCCCTCACTTTCCCAGGCAAGTTCATTTCTTTACTGGCATTAGAGCCTAATTATTTGGTATTCCAGCATATACTGAAGACCAGCTGAGATATCCAGCCTCTGAACTGAATGACTACTGGATTCTTAGAACTTCTCTTGGTAGTCAGCCATTATTAGACTAGCTGGACCACAGCCTGTAAGTCGATAAATTGTGTGTGTTTTGTGTGTGTGTGTGTGTGTGTGTATTTAATATATAGAATTCATTAACACACACACACACACGTCCTATTCCTAAAAGAGAACCTTGAGTAACACAGGTAGATGTTTGATAGCATTTGTATATATAGACTACAATGAAAGAGGACCACAGGGGTGGAGCCAACCTGAGGAGGCACATAAATAGCAAACATAACAAAAGAAGCATTTAGAAGGTATAGGCTAGGAATGAGGGCAGGAGAGCAGGACTGTTGGGCTTGAGCATCAGTGGAGTGTCAGGCAGAGGGATGGCACGATCCTTCCTAGTGTCCTGGAAGTTCAAAGTGTTTGGTCCTTCCCTCAGAATTGAACAGGGTAATGGGAAAGCTCATTATGCTATCTATTGCTCCCAACCTCCTACAAATCAAGTTTAGTCCTCTACCTTTTGTGAGTGCTCCTGTGAACAAGACCCAGCAACCTTCCAAGGCTTACTTTTAAACACCTGATTTATCTTTGTGTGACTCTAGAGATCAAATAGTCAACATGGGTGTCACTGGTTAAGATGAACGTGGTGACAAGGCTGCCTTCCTAGAGGATCTAGGAATACCTGCCTTCTGTTTTTTCTAGTATCTGGAGGTACCTAGATTCCAGGCTCCAGCCCTGCATGGTTCTAACCTCTTTTATCACAAACCTTTCTATCAAGAAGCCCTAAATTCCCTCAGACACTCTTTGTTCCCCATTTTTTTATGGACTTTTGTCTAACCCTTCAAACAAAAAAAAAGGGTCATTTCTTTTTTACGAACTTGTAAAACCCAGTCTTTCATAAAAAATCTAGCTAGTTACCATAGCTTTTGGTTTTTTTTCGGGAATTAGGAAGCCTGCATTTTTGGGGCAACAAATATACGGGAAATCAAAAAGGGACTTCAAAAGGGGTGTCCTTTGGGGCCGTTATTTGACTGTTTAAACGTGAAGAGGGAAAAGGCTTTTTTGTTTAAAAATTCCCCAAAGGGGCCGCGATTGTTTATTGGGGGGGGGGGTTTATTTGAGCTCAGCCCAAAAATGACAAAGGTGTAGAGAAGCTAAATTTTGAATTTTTTCTCTTTCCCCTCTGTACTAAAGGGGAAATCACGAACGAAATGGCCAAGGGGGCATTGAGCCCCAAAAAAACAAGAATCTATTACCCTTGGGTAACCCAAATTTTAAACCCTTGCCCCGGTAAATTTAGGTAAAACCCCCAAGTGATAGGCAGGGAAAAGGTTTTTAGAGAAAATTTATAGTTTTTCCTTATAGAAATGCCAACCCCGGGAAACCCCCTTTTGTTTTAATTCCCCGGGGTGTTGATGATGGGGAAACCTTTTCCCATAAAAATCTCTTTTTCCCAAGGAAACACTTTCCCCCATAAAGAAACAGCTAAAATTTAAAGGTCAAGGGGAAAAATTTGGGTTTTTCCGGCCCCTAAAAATAAATTGGGGGGAAACCAAAGGAAATTTTAAATTTTTTGGGCTAAATAAACTGCCAAAATTTTCCATAGGAAGGTTTTACCCGAATAAAGTTCTAACCAAAAAAAGAAAAAAAAAAAATGGGCTTAAAATTTCCCTAGAACCCCCCCAAATAACCAAAAGCCGAAATTCCCCCAAAAATCTGGGGTACCAAACTTCCCAAACCCAAAACCCCCCCGAGGGGCCCCGTTCTTATAGGGGGCCGGGCCCCCCCACCCTCTTTTGGGTAATCCAAAACCTTCCCCCCCGCCAATTAAGTTCCCCCCCTTTTTCCATTGGTTAGCCTTCCCCCCGGCCCCCCCCACCCCCCGGGCCACTTTCCCCTTCCCCCCAAGTCCCCCAGCAATTACA
>JAJTUV010004820.1:0-13230 GCA_021653895.1 Mastomys natalensis
GGATTCTGGAGCATGGCGAAATAAATGCCTGTTCCTTGCAGGGTCTCCGGGCTACTTCCAGCTAGTGCTTCTACTGAAAACCAAGACCTCTTTCATGGCCCTACAACTAAATGTTTTTCTTGAGGACTAGCTTTCATGGTGCAAGCATTGTACTTAACATGATGTAATACCTATGAAACACAATTATTAACTCTAATGGCATAATAGTGATACAAATATGTTTACAGAAACCAGAAGCTTTCTAAACAATCTACATCGTATTCAAGAAGAGGGAAACAATGTCTGATACCTGATAACTCAACTTCCAGGGGTTAGAGAATGATGAATCTTGGAGAACAACTGACACCATCTACTTTGGTAAAGCATCAGAGTTCATTATAATCTTCTATACAGTTATCCTTATACCCACAGAAGAATATACTCTTCACTCCTTAGCACAACAAACAAAAACAAAATAAACCAAAATGAAACAAACAAACAAAAAACTAACCAACAAACAAAAGCTTCCCTTTTCAACAGAGATCCTTTCAGAGAAATGGAACCAATCTAACTGCAGAAAACAAGAGAACATACTGTGCCCAATACTAAGTGATATATTAATAATACACCTCAGGCCCAGGGAACATTGCAGAGATGGCATAGAAATACTTTAGTAGGAAGAGAAATATAAATTTGGTGTGAGATTATTTCTCCTAGAAATGAAATAAAGATAACATAGTGAAGTTTCATCAATGTGGGTGCCTAAACAAAATCTGAATAATAGAAACATCAAGTAACCTAGATAAGGAACTATGAGCCACTGCAGAGTGCTAAGAGTGGAAGAATTGGTTTTCCTGGGAAAAAGCCTCCAATTTGTTATCCAATAAAAAGTGATCAAACATAAGATCATATACATTTATAAACATTATAAGGATTAAGATATATGTCTATAATTAAGAAATATATTCATATATATTAAATATATATTAGATATATAATATACCAGCTAATATATACATATATATATAAAATATATATATATATATATATTTAATTTACACATATAGTTTTTTAAAAGGCTGTCGACTGTCAGTTTGTGAATATGTGAATAGGAAGGGTTGCAGGGTAAAAATATAATGACAGAAAATATGTAAATTGTAGTTTAAAAATTGTTTTAAATACTATAAACTTAAAACAATCTTGGACCTTTTTGCTGTTGCATTAATTGAAGGCCAGTTTGACTCCTAGTGGCTTGCTTTAAAAGATTGCTAATACATATCTGAAACAAATGTAACTCAAGATATGTTTCAGACTTAAAATAAATTGGCCCATTTAAGGCTCTTTACTAATGTATTAACTTTCCATTTTGTCTCTACATCTTTCTCTCCTGGTTGACAAAACCTTAAAAATCATTTCCAGTAGTGTGAGCTCTCGGAACAGATAGCTAATGGTTTCATATTCTTTTGTAGAAGGCAGAATTTAAGACACATACAGTTGAATGGCTAGTGTAGATTCTCCATATCCCTCTAAGAATTTTCTTTTAGATATCGCCTCACTAGAACACTATCACATAAACTCCACAACCCCATACTCCTAGTATCTTTGTCCATTTTACCTTTTATTTTTAAGGAAATGAACTTTTAAAGAATATGTTTTGTGACCTTAAATTTCTAAAATTCCCCTTATGCTTAATCTGTTGGATGAATTTCTAGTTTTCTTCCCATGTCTCAGGAATTATGATACAATCCTTGATCTTTTCCAGTGTCTACTAATTATCATATTGAAAAGCTTTCTAATTGTTCATAGTAAGAAGGCAAGAAATGAATTTTTATATATTTAAAGATGGTATCTATTTAAAATTGTTATATATAAGAAAAGCACATATATTTTATAGAGGAATTTTAATCCAGCAACATGGCTGCTCTGGCAAGAGTTCACATTCAAAAGCCTAGGTCTGTGTGATTGGACTAGAGTGTAAACACACCTTTAGTACATATCATTAATTCTAAACAATGTAGGTAAGGTTAGTTTATAGAAGGAAGCAGCATTCTTTAAAAGTAATGTTTAATTGAGGGATAGACAAAGCAACAAATTAGAGAAAAATTTGACAGAATTAGTCAGAGAGAGTATATTCCCTCCATGACTAAGGGAAGTTGTTGAGGCCAAGTGTGTCAGGGTCCAGACAGGCCATTGCATGAAGCTGTGAAGATGAACTCTAGATTGCATCAGACACTACAAGATGTTAAAGATGATACAACTGTAGGATAACTGTAAAGGAATGTTTCTTATAAAGTAGAAACAGCCCAGCATGTGGCCATGTTAGAACCTGGGTTGCAACTGATGGTGCAGTGCTTCCTCAGCTTGCCCGACTTCCCCATCCTGGGACTGCTGTTCAGGGGTATCTTGTCCCTCTTAAAATACCTGGACTCCTTCGGAGCTTCCATCTACCTCCTTGTTAGTCACCTGAAGTCCACTCTCAGTGGCAAGATTGATTTCCTGTTTGGCATTTCCGTAGCTCAGGAGCTGAGTGTGGGCTGTGTGCTCATTCGGAAGTGTATTGTGTCAGCCTCCTATGCTCTGGAGTATGGGAAGGTCGAGCTGGAAATCCAGAAAGAAGCCTTAGAATCCTGGCAGAAAGTAGTCCTTGTGGATGATCTTCTGGCCACTGGAGGAACTGTGTGTGCTGGTAGGCCAACTACAGGCTGAGGTGGTGGAGTATGTGAGCCTGGAGGAGTTGACCTCCCTGAAGGAGAAGCTAGGACCTGTACCGTTCTTCTCTCTCCTGCAATATGAGCAAGGAACTGGCAGGTAGCCACACCCCTGGTCCCAGTAACTAACTGCACAGTGGCTCAACCCGGTCACCTAAGTAACCTTTGTGAGCTAACAGCTGCCCTTTTCTGAATGTATCCACTCCTTTTGTTGGTCAGCCGATCACCATGCCTGGATCCTTGCGTTTTCTATACGTGCCAAACTCTAGAGTAGAGCAGAGCTGTGCTACTGGAGGTCAATAAATGGCTTTGATTAAAAAAGAAGAAGAAGAAAAGAAAGAAGAAGAAGAAGAAGAAGAAGAAGAAGAAGAAGAAGAAGAAGAAGAAGAAGAAGAAAGAAAAGAGAAAAAGGAAAAAGTGTTTTGCAATCAACAAAACTGAATCGAGTTGGATATCTGAAAAGCAGTCTGACATCAGACATGGAGATGTAGACTTTGGAGTTTTCTCAGCTGTTTTTGAGTCTTACTTTGGTCTAGTAATTCCTTACTATTCTCCCCTTTCTTCATTTTAGAACAATAATGTATAATTTATGTTATTATATATTGGAAGCATGTGAACATTTTTTTTTAAAAAAAATAAGGAATTACAGTTAAGAGATTGTATTAATCTCATAGCAGACTTTGAACTTGAAGTTGTAAAAATTGATGAGCTTCTGATAGTCCTTCAGAACTTATAAAGTTGTACTAAATGCATTTTGCATAATGTTATAGCTGCTAGCGATTAGGGTCCAGGGAGTAGAATGTGGTGATTTGAATAGGTGTGTTTCCCATAGACTCATGTATGTGAATGATTGGCCCATATAGAGTGACACTTAGAAAGTATGTCTTGCTATAGTAAGTATAGACTTGTTGGAGATAGTGTGTTACTGTGTAGCCATGGATTGAGGCCTTATATATGCTTAAGTTTTGCTCAGTGTGCTCCTTCTGCTACCTATGGATCAAGATATACAATTCTTAGGTCTTTCTCCAGCATCATGTCTGCCTGAATGCTGTCATGCTTTCCACCATGATGAAAATGGACTGAACCTTCGAGGATGTGGAGAAAGAGGAACACTCCTCCATTGTTGGTGGGATTGCAAGCTGGTACAACAACTATGGAAAGCAGTCTGGCGATACCTCAGAAAATTGAACATGGTGTTACCTGAGGACCCAGCTATACCCCTCCTGGGTATATACCCAGAAGATATTTCAACATGCAACAGGGCCACATGCTCCACTATGTTTATAGCAGCCTTATTCATAATAGCCAGAAGCTGGAAAGAACCCAGATGTCCTTCAACAGAAGAATGGATACAGAAAATGTGGTACATTTACACAATGGAGTACTACTCAGCCATTAAAAATAATGAACTCCTGAAATTCTTAGACAAATGGATGGAGCTAGAAAATATCATCCTGAGTGAGATGACCCAATCACAAAAGAACACACATGGTATGCACTCACTGATAAGCGGATATTAGCCCCAAAACACACAATACCTAAGATGCAACGCATAAACCTCATGAAACTCAAGAAGAAGGAGGAAGACCAAAGTGAGGGTGCTTTTGTCCTTTTTAGAACGAGTATCAAAAGATTCAACCAGAGCTCCCAGGATCTAAACCTCCAGCCGGAGAACAGATAGGGGCAAACTGTCCTCTGAGAGGCTCTAACCAGCAGCTGACTCAGACAGATACAGACATCCAGAGCCAAACAGTGGATGGAGGTTGAGGACTCTTAAAGAAGAATAGGTGGAAGGATTGTGGGCCATAAGGAGATAGGAACTGCACAGGAAGATCAACACAGTAAACCAACCTGAACCCTTGGAGCTCTCAGAGACTGAATCACCAACCGTGGAGCATATCTAGTCTACACAGATCTAGCTCCATGGGCTGAACCTAGGCCTCCCTGCACATATGTTGTAAATGTGCAGCTTGGTTTTCATATAGGTCTCAAACATCTGGAGTGGGGGCTATCCCAAAACATGCAGCCTGTATATGGAGTATGGTCTTCTAAAAAAAAACAGTTGTTCAGTTGTTCATGGAATATTATTTTTTTATATCTCTAGTATTCAGTTTGCAACTACTTCATTGAGAATTTTTGTATGTATATTCATGAGGGATACTGGACTATAACTTATATATTTTTGTTGGGTTTATACTTGATTTCACTATTTCAATATTATTTGCTTTGTGAAGGAGCTTATTGTGGTTCTGAATTTTTTTAAACATAACTCAAAAAGTATTGCTTGTTTGAAGGCTCTATAGAATTCTTGTATAAGTATATCTGACACTTGGCATTTTGCTTGTTTGTTTCTTTTCATTTTATTCTGTTTGAATGCTTTTTAAATTTTTTTGATTTGCTGAAAATAAAAATAAAAAAAAAAGAAAAAAAAATAAGAAATTTTAAACCAGACCCGACCCATTTAAGTGTTTTTCTTTATAGCCTTGCCATGCTATATTTTCACAGGAATGAAACCCAGACTAAGAGAATCTTGATGACTGAATACATTTTGAAGTGATATAACAATCATAAATGCATTTAAAATTAATAATCATTTAAACTATACTTTGATGAAGTCTAAAAATGTATAAATTAGAGTTTGAAAACAGTAAAGCAGTATATATCAGATATGTCTAAGTAGTTGAGTGTCTGTCTCAGACTCTCTTTACTATTTAAATTAAAATCTCAGTTAAGAAAAAAGGTGTTGTTAATTAACAAATGGCAATGAATCATAACAAGTTTTCAAAAATCACCAGTCTACCCACACTTTAAAAATTAAAAGGTACCCTGAAGAGAAATAATTGCAGGTCTGGACAATCTCTTTATGAAGATACTATCCACAGAGTTTATTTACTTCCTCAGCAGTCATGAAATACATACTTGGGGATTTTATAAGACAGTGCTCATTTAAGGAAAAAGAAACAGAAATGGATAAAATAATAGAGAAGTCTTCCATGTTTGGAAGTTTCAGAATGAGCCAATACAGTTATCTGGTGTGAAGATTTTTCCATTGAAAACATATACAGCAAAACCAAACTTGCTTCTTTTGACTGTAATTGCCACAAAGTAAGATTTCTTCTTCACTTAAAACAGAGAATAACTACTAAAGAAGTCCTGAAGGGCAGATAAGAAAGACTAAATTTGCCATGCCTGTCTAATTAAACTTAAGGTTCACTCAACAAGAGAAAACAATGCCTACTACTGGACACCTTGACAGATTCCTGGGGATGGTGAGGTCAAGGACCTTAGAAAAATAATGCAAACATATTACTGCATCATCATAACCTCTCACTACATTCTAAATATTATCATTATACCCACAGGTAAGTGTAGCTATGAGATATCATTAATGATGCTTTCCTTTACAAAAAATAAAAACTAATAAAGAGAAAATATAACTGCATACAAAACAGAGATCTACATTTACTAGGTAAATCACCATCAGTGATTGATACATCTATATTACAAATCCTGCATCTATGACTCATGGAACATGAAGGAAGAGGTAGTCAGAATGATTGTATGAGCAAGAATATTAGGAAATTTATGGTGAAACAGTTTCTTATAGATTTAGTTTCATGAACAAGATCAGAGCGAAGTCAATGTCAACATACGTGAAACATGGAATGAAAAAAGTCCTTTTTGATCCCTAGACAAAGAACTACAAAGCAACTATTATCTGCTAGGTAAAAGAGTTAATCTGCTAGTGTGACAAGTGGCAAGCAAGTATATGTGTGCATATATGTATATGTATCTATATGTATTTTTGTATCAAATATAATCAGAGCTAAAAAGGATGTCAACTTGAGAGTGAGGATTCATAGAAGAGCTCTAAGGAGTTTAGCTGTGATTGTCTGGAGGGAGGAAAGAGAAAAAGTTGTATAATAATTCTTTATCAAACATTTCAAATAAGTAAATTAGTATATATATATATATATGATAATATTTGTTTGGAACTTTTTCCATTTTCTTCTTTTCAATCTTTTCTCTCATTTCATTTTGTTAACTTGTTTCTGTCACAGAGAGTTTTAAGGCAGTGAACTTTTCTGTTTTCACATATTCCTGGCTAGAAAATAATTTTTATAGAAATAAACTACAATTTGAGTTTTATGTATGTCTGGTATGAGTAAGGATTTTATTTATGTCTATACAAAAGATTCATGCTTTGGTAGTTTGAAATCATTCTGGCTTTAAGGTGGACAAATTACTTTAAATGTGTGAACATAAATAGAGGTACTGCAAAATACATGTCTGGATCATACTTTGATAAGGAAATAAAAATAAGAAGTTAAATAATTTTCACTGAGACAATAAAGAAAATCTTGCTCTTATATGCAAAGATAAAAATCCATATGAGGTCACAGTAAAAAAGAAATTATCAGCATACCAAGAACACTATGGTAGTGGAGTTTTCTGTGAAAAAAAGTGAAAGGACTCATGTCATATTAAATATGCAGGGATTTTAAGTTGTTAATCTGCCACATAAAAATAGAAAATTAATTTATGCCATTTAAGCAAGCCAGAGCATGTGTTTTGATATGGTGACTTGTATAGCCTAATGCATAAATCTATTTGACCTTCATGTTCAAATATTAATGATCAAAAAAATTTCAATTTCTAGTCATAGGATTACAGTAATTGAATAGGAATTATATGAAGAGTGAAATGATGATACACACTTATAATATCTGCATTTGTAACATAGAAATAGAGATGGCAGAAGTTCAAGATCATTCTTGGCTGCACAGTAAGTATAAGTCCAACCTGGCCTCTATAAGTTCTTTATACCAGTGGAGCTTTCCATGGAAAACAAACTCACAAAGGAAACAGTTTTCATAAAATATTTTCATGGGGTTTTTGGATTATTAGAGAAGAGGAAAGAGAGGAAAAATGTAATAATATAAAGTGGTACATGATTTCAAGGTAAGAGTACCTTCTGGACACAGCATATCAGCTGCACACAAAAATTCAGAGCAATTGTAACACATATGAAACATAGTCAAGGCAGACTAAACAGATTTCCAACACAGGGAGGGGAGTGGGCACCAAATCTTATCTTAACCATGGAGTTACTGGAAACTATTATCTGCAAAGAGGGAGAATCTTTTTTCCTTAAAAGTGTAGTCTAGGGTAAAATTGTTCATGCTTTAATGCAAGACTAAACATCCAATAGTATTTAAGCAGCAAAACTGGCTTTGGTGAGAAAAAGTAGACCAAAAAAAAAAAGGATGAATAAAGAAAGATATATATCTGCAAAGAGCTTAGAGGGAAGGGGTGAAATAATTAAAACATATTAGTAAATCCTCAAAAAATTAGTGCCATATACTAATTTACATATTACTAATGACTAGATAAAGATATAGATGACAGAAATAGATATAGAGATCTAGTTGATATAATTATAGATGACATAGACACAGTATAGAGATATAAAGATATGAGAATAAAAATTCTACTGTAAATTAGTAATTCATCACTTATTTCCTGGTTTTGAAATATATATCATCTTTTAATACTAGTAAAAACAAAAGTATCTCTTTCCAGGGCTATGGAGAAGACTCAGTCAGTAAATCACATGTTATTAAATCATAAGGATCTGACTTGTGATAGCCAGTCCCCAGTCAGAGCTTAGTTTGTTGATAGATGTCTATAGTCCTAGCACTGGAAAGACAGGAACAGGTAGTCAAGCAGTCTACCAAATTAGGGAGTTCCAGCACAATCAGAAATGCAGTCCCTCAAGTAAATGGGAAAGCTATACAAGACTCTTGACATGATCTCTGTTCTTCACAAGGACATGCATGCACATGAACTAAAACATACACATGTGAACATGTAAGTACACTATAAAAAAACAGACAATGATAATAAATTATATATATATGAAAATTAAAATAATAATAGAATTTAAAAATCTGATATTAGGGGCAAAATAAATGTTTATTTTAAGAATTTAAACACTGCAGTAAATATTATTTAAATATATACCAAAAAGTCACATAGATTTGAGAGTGAATTCATTTAAACTTCAAGAAACTTAATTCGTTTGAGTGTGGAAGACAAGAAACTATACAAGAACAAATAAATAAAATCAGATATTCATAAGAACAATAATGAAAATGGAAGAATAAATGATGATTGAGAAAGGAATATCAGCTGGGCAGTGGTGGTGCATGCCTTTAATCCCAGTACTTGCGAGGCAGAGGCAGGTGGATTTCTGAGTTCGAGGCCAGCCTGGTCTACAGAGTGAGTTCCAGTACAGCTAGGGCTACACAGAGAAATCCTGTCTCGAAAAACAAAAACAAAAACAAAAACAAAAACACCAAAAAAAAAAAAAAAAAAAAAGAAAGGAATATCACCTATTTTCTTTGAAAAAATGCAATTTGGACAGAGATATGACAAGGAAGGTAACTATTGTTGGCAATATGGAGAAATAACTTTCTAAATGGTAAGTGTGAATGTCCAAAGAAAGGGTAATGGAAAGATAACTACCTGAGGGACATTGTAGGGAGCACTGGGTCTACATGAAATTAAGCAAAGAGAGAAAATGGAAGAAGCTTGACTCTGGCTGAAGTCACTCAAAGGACTGATTGGACTCAGTACTTTGTTGAACACAGAAGTAAAGAATAAAATATGAAGGACTTTGTGGCAGTAATACACATTTACAATGTGGCAGTATGAAAGAATAGTTGTAGTGGATCAAATAATTTCAAAGGTAAAAATTAATAAGTTCTTGTGGACTTGGGAAAATATCACTCTATTAAGTATTTTCTACAACTAGAATAATGAGGTTAAAATAATAAAAAATAAAAGACTAAAAGGATATATATGGTTGAGTGGTGTCTTCCATTAAATTCAAGTCTACCACCAATTTTAGATATTTGGAAACATGCCCCCATGTGTTAGTTTTTGTCATTTTGATACAGATATAAAATTATTTGGAAAAAAAAGAAATTTCAATTTAGAAATTAGTTCCATCAAACTATCTGATGGAATAGGTGGAGATATATATATTCTTAGTTAATGATTGACATAAGATGATGCACTTTACTGTGGGCAATACCACTCTCAGGCAGGTTGTTCTAGGTGGTATAAGAGAGCAAGTTGAAAAAACATAGAGCCAGCCATTAAACCAATTTCATCCATGATCTCTTTGTTGATATTTGCTTCCATGTTCCTACTCTGCCTGAGCTCTTACTTTAACTTCTTATAACGAATTATTTCAATTACAAGATAAAGTAAACTTTCTTTCCCTCAAATTGTTTTCAGTCAGTGTTTTATCATAGAAACAAACAGAAAACTAGACTTCAGAAAAGGATGGATGAAAACTTTATTAAATTAATGTGGGCACTAATTTTAATGACAGTGGAATTATTAGAGACTACAGGGGATGTAGACACTCAGCGAAGCAACTATGTTAAACAACAAACAAACAAAAAACAAAGACCAAAGACAGAACTAGGAGACACCAAAAATTTAGTGGCCTATCACATGTATGGTTCTGATTCCACCCCAGACCTGAGTGTAGGGCACAGGAAAATAGGGAAAATAACTGGTGATTTAAGAAAATGCAGATGACAGAAAGAAATGAGTTTATCTGATGCTCCAGTTCCACGGGCAGTGAACTGGGATCAGAAGACCTGGAAGAGAGAACTGGGGGGCAAGGGTACACAGGAAATGGCAGCAAGTCTGGAGTCTGATCAAGCTGTCAAATTTTAATTTTTCCACACAGGAGTTATATACACATAGAAGGAGGATGTGGGGAGGGGGATGATATAGGGTCTTCTTTGTTTCTGGGGAGTACAGGTGTTCTCAGGAACAGGATATTGGCTGGGTGAAGAGTTCACAGAAGAAGCAGGGTTTAACGGGTCACTATGTACCTATCCATAAGATCTATTATTCATTTGCTCTTATCTAAGCTAGCATTTTCCCACCATAGCTACCTGACCATAAGATCTATTATTCATTTTTTTTCTGATCTTGGTATGTACGTTCCCACCAAGGCTGCCTTTCCATAAGATCTATAATTATTTGTTCTTATCTAGGCTAGTACTTTCCCACCAGGGCTACCTGTCTACAAGATCTATAGCTATTTATTCTAGGGTTAGTACTTTCACACAAAGGTCAAGACTTTGTGTCAGTAGGCACATATGGTTGACTTAGGTATATGGCTGACTTAGGCCATTAACGTTTAAGCAGGGCCGCTCCCAACAATCTGAAGCCAATTATTAAAATCTTGATTTGAATTGCACATCTTATACAAAGCTACGAACAATGGATGATGGAATTCTGGAGTTCAAAGCAAATTTAAGCCAAATTTAAGTATTTGGGACTCACTAGTGAATAATTGTTCCTGTAAGTTGACAGTGAAGTAAAATGCCTATGACTGAGTATAGTTATGTACCAAGTTAACTGAAGTATGGATCAATGGCACAGTCTGACATTTAAAATGTAACAGTCAAATGAACCACAAAAGGTATATAGTGAGCAACAAAAGCCAGTGGAAGAGAGTTTCAGGCAGAAGATTCATGCCAATATGAACAAGTATGACTGTATGATGGGAGTTACACATTATTTTTGAACTGGAGATCACTGTTGATCTTTGTGTTAACTATATTCAGGGAGTGTGAGCAGGTCACATTTTCATTGATTTGGATTCCAAAGAAAATGAGTAAGAGTCACTTGAGTTTGAGTTTAAAGTTTGACAACGTTGAGAGTTAATGTGGAAATAGGAACAGAAATGACACGAATGCCTAAAGGAGCTACGGGCATGCATTATGAGAATTTCATATCTGGAATCCTAGAAATAAAAAATAAATAAATATTTGCTCAATCAAAATTAAGTGACTTGAAAATCCAAATGAAGTCATTACTTTCTTTGGAAATTCTCTTTTCGATATGATTGATATTTTGTGCATTTTGTATATTCATGTTCCTATGTGTCAATGTATGTCTATTTATATATGTGGATATGAAATCTTAGAAGTGATTTTACTTTTCTTCCTCTTTCACATTTCTGCCTTAGGCAGCGAGTTTGCATCTTGCAATAAAGCTCAGAGGTCACCTGCATGGTATGGTTGATCTGATAGCTAGCATACTCCAGGTACCCCCAGTATCCACCATTCACCTTCCTTAGAAAGATACAAAGTCTACCAAGCATCTACTCCAGTATAAGGACTGGATATTTGTCTTCTTAATGACTGAGCTGTCACTGCCACACAATTTAATTTAATTTCTTTCTTTCTTTCTTTCTTTTTTTTTTTTTTTTGTTTTTTTGTTTTTTGTTTTTTTGAGACAGGGTTTCTCTTTATAGCCCTGGATGTCCTGGAACTCATGCTATAGAAAGGTGCGCACCACCACTGCCCAACATAATTTAATTTTCAATTTGTAAAACATGTAAAGAATGGTATCTTCATTCAGTTAGGTCATAATTAAGAGCAAATGTCTATATATTTCATCTTTTATGTTAAGGACCAATGTCCTTGTCATTTTTTTTCTTGAGTGCCTTTATTAAAAAATTAAAAATATCCTAAAATAGAAGATTAAAGCTCAGTACTATCTAATCCAAAATTTTCTCAAGTACCATGTTATTTCTAACCATAATTGACTAATCTGTTAAGTTCCACATTTACATGTTTCTATCAGCTTTTCATGTTTTATTTTCTTTCATTTATATTCAAATCACCTAAAGTCATATTTGTTGGGAAATTAAATTGCAGGTTTCCCAAGAAGATAATTTGGTTAACTTATGCTATTTACTATTAAAAAGCTGTAATCTAGTATCTTAATTATACAGTAGATTTAATGATGGCAGGGCACAAAGAAATTATAATTATTTAAATACTGTGCTCTAACAGTTTGGTTTAGAATTAGACAAATTTTATCAAAAGAATAAATAAAAGACAAACAATGTAGGGATAATTATTTTTCATAAATGGAGAAGTAAAGGGGAAAATAGACCTGTATAATATTGGTTTGGGTAAAATATATTTGTTTAATTCCATGTAATTGTACTATAATAAAATTTGGAGAACAAATATAACATACAGACAGCTGCCTGCCATCTTATTTGTGGATTTAATTATAGAAAACTATTATTGTAGGAAGAGAAGTGATCAAGTTTATAGAAAAAGTTAAGATGCTTGCATGGAAAGCTTTTGAATACTTTTTCTGCATAAAGAAATTACACGCTCTCACTCTCATGCACTTAAGGTCAAAAAAATTGTAATAAATATTTTTTTAAACTTTATAGGAAAATGGGATCTTGGTCAAAGTCTACAACACACACACATACACACACACATACATACACACCCACAATCCAAATATTGTAAAGTGTATAGATGCACATACACATACTACTAGCAAATTGAAATAAAATAATCTTTAAAAATTTAAATTAGAGCGCTCTGTTCAGCTATACTCACATATCATTCTGCAATGTCTAGACCTGCAGATCTACTGACTCTTCAACCTCTTACTACGGTGATTTGAATAAGTATGGCCA
>JAJTUV010004821.1:0-13934 GCA_021653895.1 Mastomys natalensis
AGAGAGAAAGGGAGAGGGAGAAGAAAAAAAAGAGAAAGGAAAAAAAGGGGAAGAAAAGAAAGAAAAAGAAAGAGAAAGATAGAGCTGACAAGGAGTGTTTTTCAACCTCTCCAGGGTTTCAACCCACTTCCTCCCATTTGGGACTATTAATGGTTATTTTTGTTATTCTTTTGGTCCCGGGCCTTAAATAGGCGACTAACTCTGTGAAACAACAGAAGATAATTTGGTACAAAACCCATTCAGTTAATTTCAAAGCTAGCATTTGGGGCCATGAGACTCAAACAAGTTTTACTTTTCCAGGGTTTCCTCAACCCATCTCCACCCAACCTAAAAAGAGGGACTTCCGCCCCTAGACCAAGCAGAAAGGCTACCCAAACCCCTCTACTGGTGTCTGAATTTTTTGCTTAGGCTACAAGGCTAAGACGCAAGGGAAAATAAATAAAACTTAAAAATATCTATCTGGGTTTCCCTAGGGACAAGCCTACTGCAAAGGGTTGACGCAAAAATCCCCTTCCAGGAAAAACACATTGGGAGCATGGCCCCCCATGCCTCACTGGACAATAAAGGATCCGGAACCATTTCAAGGCCCCTTCCAATATTGGAGGTCAGGCCCTATCTCCACCTTCTCAAGAATATATCGCCAAGGGCCCCTGACTTAGAGAAGGGAGGAGATTCAGGACAGCCTTCATATACACTAAAGGGCTAAAATCACCATAGGCCAAAATCAACAATGGCCTGACAACGCATGCTAACACAAAGTTTGGGACTCTTCGACAAACATGAAAACAAAGGCTATAAGATTGTAAACAGGCACTTCTGTGGAAATTTTTACCAGACCTGGAGTCATAGTCTTATAAAAGGCAGCCTTGGGGACAGTACCACTTAGATAAGGACAAGGGGGAATCATAGGCAGAGCCAAGTGTCTGCCCCTAAACCTATACCACTTATACCCTGTTTAAAGGTTCGTACTCCCCCTGAACACCAAAGCTCCGGTGCCAATTCCCTTCCCCACATCCCGCCTTTTTGTGTTTATAACCTCTGTGTAAATAAGTAAATTTCAGTGTTTAAATAACTAAATAAATAAAATGAAAAAAAAATAACATATTATATACAATGCATTCACAAAGTATTTTTTCATAGAATTGACCACAAAAAGGCATAATACCCAAAGCTGAAAGCATTGTTTTTATCTTTCTTACTTAATCCCTTACGAGGAATTTTTCTAAGCATTTTAAATAGATATTTCTTATCTCTGTCTTGATTCTTATTCAGGATTGTTTTTAAGTGTAAATGTTTTCTTTGTTACTATCATATTTACAAACAAAAAGAGGACTGTCATTTATTCTGGTAACTACCTTTTAAAATAACCATTTTTCTTAAATGATTTTTCTTTTTTAACATTTTAGGAAGTGTAAGAATTGAAATTTATTGTGGGTGTTCCTTGTTTTAATATAGAATAATTTTAGGAGGACGCTGGTTTTTGATTGAACATTAATAGTATAGTCCTTTTCAAATTTTTTTATAAATAACTTTTGTTGGTGCACATACTTTTATACAATCACATTTAGGTGGAAAGATCATTGTAGAACAAATTTTTCACATCTGTCAATGGTATCTTGAGATCAAACCAGGCTTCAATCCAGGATCCTCAGGCAAGCCAATTTTAGGCAATTGTTCAATCCTTTATTTGATTTTTCTAGTAGGCTTCCAAACCAACTGAAAATTTCCTCTCTGTTTTTATAACAGCAAATTATTATTATCATGTCAAATAAAATATGATATGAAATTTCATCCAATTGGTTTCTATCAACCAAATATTCAATTTCTTTCTATTTTTTAGCTTTATAAAGTTGGCTATCCAAGAACATAATCCCTTGACAATATAAATAGTATTTATGGACAATAATCAGCAATTTTTCCATAATAAATAAAAAAAACAATTTCTGGACAGTTTATTTTTAAAATATTTTTCTTTTTATTTTTTTCATATTTGATATGTTATATTCATTGCTCAAATTTTTGGAAATTTACACTACAGCCACAAGTTTTCAGTATTTATTCTCTAATAATATTCAAACATTTATCATTTTCAAATCCAGAATATTTAATATAAACACATATATTTCTCATCCAAATGAAGAGTATATTTGTTCAAAAAATGAGAACCTTAAAATATTACATTGCCAATTTTCTAGATTTCTTTTGTAGGTAATGAAATCCTCGTTTTGTTTTATTCTATTTATACATACTTCATTGAATGGAGTTCTAATCTTAACTCTATTCTGACATTAAATTGGCCTTTTCATTGATATCTCTCTTTGTTTGAATTTTCTGCAGTATGTTTTTTTTTTCAGCACTATGATGATAGACTGGATCATGAGTGCTCACAAATTTCCTGCATGGTCTTCCTTTTTTTTATTGCCAAGTGATTTTTCTGGTATTTTTTTTGCAACTATCATACATCTTGAAATATCAATTCTGATTTATCATTAAATATTATTCTGATTTAGTTTTTTTCTGTGTACATACAATCTTAAATTTAATATTGAACTAGATTTTTCACTTACTTAATATTTTCATGTGCCCAAACCCCACTAATTTGAGTATCACCTAATACGTGTAGGAAACTTTACAATATTAATCATAATGAATTTTGATCCATCTGTGAAATACCCGATTCAAAATTTCTGAGGGAAGAAATGCTAAAAGTAATCAGAGTACAAAATTTTATATATACCATTGTTTTATGTTTCTTGACTGTGGCCTTGCTCCTTAATATTAACTTCCCTTTCCTTTTTTTCTGGTTCTTTCTTTGGATGTTTTCTAGAATCTAAGAGATTTCTTGTGATGCTGAGAGTAAACCCCTATTTTATTTAAGTCTGTCTTTCTATCAAATGGCTGTTGTCCATCATGTATTTGAAAGCCCACTATCAGTTGGTATTTTTCTGATTAAACTCTAACGAAATTCTTTTTAGTCTTTATAAACCTATACAGCTTGTGTAATTTTATTTAAATATAGATATAGATTTTCATTTGCTGGTAGATAATCATTTTGTGTATTCTTTCCTTTGCAGAATATTCCACCTTTGCAGACCTCTTCAGCATATCCTAGTTAGAATGTGGGTATATTGGTATGTGGATGTGTTTGTGGTGTGTGTCGTATGTGTGTGTGTGCAGGTATATAAGATTATGTCATTCTTGCCTTCTATGAAAATTAAGAAAGAGAAAGGAGATTTTTAAGATTATGCATGGATCAAAGGAATGGGAAATGATGCAACTGTGTCATAATGACAAGAAAAGAATGAACAAAAACAGTTCATATATTATAGTATACCATGTTTTTTCAAATCAGGTACCCAAAAAGAGAATGATCAAATATGTCTTATTCAACATTCTTCTTATCATTGTTCTGTGACTGGAGATATTCAGCTCCCTCTGCTGTCTTTAGTATGCAATGCATAAAAGTGATTGCAACTTAATTAAATGTTATAAAATTGTCAAAAATCACTTATATCTTATATATTTGTATTTATTTGAAAATACAGTATTTATCAATGAGAAAATGATATTGATTCTATTTCTCAAAATTAAATATTCAACTACCAATTCTTTTCCAGTGAATAGTATTATTTTACTTATTCATGATTTTTTCTTTTTCTTTAAAACTAATAATCACTTCCCTTGCACCCGTACCCTGGTCCTTTTGCCCAGGGCGGATCTTAGCTGGTCTGATCCTGTGGAAACACTGGATCCTGAGACATCCTAGAGGGACCCAGTGCACTCAGAGCAGAGGGTAAGACACCTTGCCCACTACCCCACGCCCCAGAGGTACAACTGGGAGCCAGGTGGGGCTTAAGGAACTAGTAGGCACCCAAAGCCCCCCCCCCCATAACCATTCCCTTCTGCCCGGACCCTGGTTTTTTGCCTGGGCAGACCCTTAGGTTGTCTGCTCTGGTGGAAACACCTGATCCTGAGACAACCTAGGGACCTACTGCATCCAGAGCAGAGGAGCCTGGGGCCTTTGATTGGGGCGACCCTTAGATTGTCTGCTCCTGTGGAAAAACCGGATCCCTGAGACAAACTAGGGACCTACTGCATCCAGAGCAGAGGACACTTAGCTGGTCTGCGCCTGGGAAAACATCTGATCCGAGACATCCTAAAAGACCTACTGCATCCAGAGCAGAGGGAGCTTAGGATCACAGGAACACAGAGATATCTGGAATCCGAGGAGAAGTGACACAAGCAAGATAACAGGAAAGACAGACTCCAGTCAGACACAGTGAGCACAGGTAACACTAGAGTCAACCAGATGGCGAAAGGCAAAGGCAAGAACACAAGCAAGAGAAACCAAAGTTACCTGACATCATCAGAACTCAGTTTCTCCCACCATAGCAAGCCCTGGATACCCCATCACACAGGAAAAAAGGACTCAGAATTAAAATCACTTCTCATGATGATGATGGAGGATTTTAAGAAGGGCATAAGTAACTCCCTTAAAGAAATACAGGAGAACACAGGCAAACAGGTAGAAGCCCTTAAAGAGGAAACACAAAAATCATTCAAAGAACTGAAAGAGACATAGGTAAACAGGTAGAAACCCTTAAAGAGGAAACACAAAATCCTTTAAAGAATTTCAAGAAAACACAACCAAACAGGTGAAGGAATTGAACAAAACCATCCAGGATCTAAAACTGGAAATAGAAACAATAAAGAATCTCAAAGGGAGACTACTCTGGAGATAGAAAAACGTAGGAAAGAGATCAGGAGTCATAGACACAACCATCACCAACAGAATACAAGAGATAGAAGAGAGAATCTCATGCACAGAAGATACCATGGAAAACATTGACACAACTGTCAAAGAAAATGCAAAATGCATAAAAGCTCCTAACACCGAACATCCAGGAAATCCAAGACACAATGAGAAGACCAAACCTAAGGATGATAGGTATAGATGAGAGTGAAGATTCCCAATCTAAAGGGCCAGTAAATATCTTCAACAAAATTATCGAGGAAAATTTCCCCAACCTAAAGAACGAGATACCCATAAACATACAAGAACACCAAACAGACTAGACCAGAAAAGAAATACCACCTGTCACATAATAATCAAAACACCAAATGCACAAAACAAAGAAAAATTACTAAAAGCAGTAAGGGAAAAAAGTCAAGTAACACGTAAAAGCAGAACTATAAGAATTACACCAGACTTCTCACCAGAGACTATAAAAGCCAGAAGACCCTGGTCTGATATCATACAGACCCTAAGGGAACACAAATGCCAGCCCAGACTGCTATACCCAGCAAAACTCTCAATCACTATAGATGGAGAAAACCAAGATACTCATGACAAAACCAAATCTTCCCTCAAACCCAGCACTTCAAAGGATAATTGACAGAAAAACACCAACACAAGGAAGGAAAACTACAACCTAGAAAAGGCACGGAAGTAATCTTCCAGCAATCCCACAAAAAAAAGGTAGCTACACAAACATAATTCCAACTCTAATAACAAAAATAACAGGAAGCAACAATCATTTTTCTTATTATCCCTTAACATCAATGGACTCAATTCTCCAATAAAAAGACATAGACTATCAGACTGGATAAATAAACAGGACCCAGAATTTTGTTCCATACAAGAAACGCACCTCAGTGACAAAGACAGACATTACCTCAGAGGAAAAGGCTGGAAAACAATTTTCCAAGCAAATGGTCCCAAGAAACAAGCTGGAGTAGCCATTCTAATATCAAATAAAATCGACTTTCAACCAAAAGTAATCAAAAAAGAAAAGGAAGGACACTTCATACTCATCAAAGGAAAAATCTACCAAGATGAACTCTCAATTCTGAACATCTACGCTCCAAATGCAAGGGCACCTACATACATAAAAGAAACTTTACTAAAGCTCAAAGCACACATTGCACCCCACACAATAATAGTGGGGGATTTTAATACCCCGCTCTCTCCAATGGACAGATCGTGGAAACAGAAACTAAACAAAGACACATTGAAATTAACAGAAGTTATGGACTAAATGGAATTAACAGATATTTATAGAACATTTCATCCTAAAGTAAAAGAATATACCTTTTTTTCAGCACCTCATGGTACCTTCTCCAAAATAGACCATATAATTGGTCACAAAAACAGACCTTAACAGATACAAAAAGTTTGAAATAATCCCTTGCATCCTATCAGATCACCACAGAATAAGGCTGGTCTTTAATAATGACAGAACCAAGGGAAAACCCAAATCCATGTGGAAACTGAACAATACTCTTCTCAATGATGACTTAGTCAAGGAAGAAATAAAGAAAGAAATTAAAGACTTTCTAGAATTTAATGAAAATGAGGAAAATATCATACCAGAACTTGTGGGACTCCATGAAAGCAGTGCTAAGAGGAAAACTCATAGCTCTAAGTGCCTACAAACAGAAATTGGAGAGAGCACACATTAACAACTTGACAGCACACCTGAAAGCTCTAGAACAAAAAGAAGCAAATACACCCAAGAGGAGTAGGCGTCAGGAAATAATCAAATTCAGGGCTGAAATCAACTGAGTTGAAACAGAAAGAACTATACAAAATATCAACAAAACCAGGAGTTGGTTCTTTGAGAAAATCAACAAGATAGATAAACCCTTAGCCAGATTAACCAAGAGGCTCAGAGACAGTATCCAAATTAATAAAAATCAGATCTGAAAGGGAGACATAACAACAGAATCTGAGGAAATTCAAAAAATCATCAGATCCTACTGCAAAGGCCTATACTCAACAAAACTGGAAAATCTGAATGAAATGGACAATTTTCTAGATAGATACCAGGTACCAAAGTTAAATGAGGAGCAAACAAACCATCTAAACAGTCCCATAACCCCTAAAGAAATAGCAGCAGTCAATAAAAGTCTCCCCACCAAAAAAAGCCCAGACCAGATGGTTTTAGTGGAGTATTCTATCAGACCTTCAAGGAATACCTAATACCAATTCTCTTCAAACAATTCCACAAAATAGAAACAGAAGCAACACTACCCAATTCTTTCTATGAAGCTACAATCACACTCATACCTACACCTCACAAAGACCCAACAAAGAAAGAGAACTTCAGACCAATCACTCTTATGAATATTGATGCAAAAATAATAAATAAAATTCTAGCAAACTGAATCCAAGAACTCATCAAAACAATCATCCATCATGATCAAGTGGGCTTTATCCCAGGAATGCAGGATGGTTCAATATTCGGAAATCCATCAATGTAATCCACTACATAAACAAACTCAAAGGAAAAAACCACATGATCCTCTCACTAGATGCTGAAAAAGCATTTGACAAAATTCAACATCCGTTCATGGTAAAAGTCTTGGAAAGATCAGGAATTCAAGGCCCATACCTAAACATAGTAAAAGCAATATACACCAAACCAGTAGCCAAATCAAACTAAATGGAGAGAAACTTGAAGCATTCCCACTAAGATCAGGGACTAGACAAGGCTGCCCACTCTTTCCCTACCTATTCAATATAGTACTAGAAGTCCTAGCCAGAGCAATTGGACAACAAAAAGAAGTCAAATGAATACAAATAGGAAACGAAGAAGTCAAAATATCACTATTTGCAGATGATATGATAGTATACTTAAGTGACCCCAAAAACTCCACCAGAGAACTCCTAAACCTGATAAACGACTTCAGCAAGGTGGCAGGTTATAAAATCAACTCAAACAAATCAGTAGCCTTCTTCTATGTGAAAGATAAACAGGCTACAAAAGAAATTAGGGAAATGACATCTTTCAGAATAGTCACAAATAATATAAAATATCTCAGTGTGAATCTAACCAAGCAAGTGAAAAATCTGTATGACAAGAACTTCAAGTCTCTGAAGAAAGAAATTGAAGAAGATCTCAGGAAATGGAAAAATCTCCCATGCTCATGGATCAGCATGATTAATATAGTAAAAATGGCCATCTTACCAAAAGCAATCTACAGATTCAATGCAATCCCCATTAAAATACCAACTCAATTCTTTACAGAACTAGAAAGAGAAATTCTCAAATTTATTTGGAACAACAAAAAACCCAGGATAGTGAAAACCATTCTCAACAATAAAAGAACTTCTGGAGGAATCGACATCCCTGACCTCAAGATGTACTACAGAGCAATAGTGATAAAAACGGACTGATATTGATACAGAGACAGGCAGGAAGATCAGTGGAATAGAGTTGAAGACCCAGAAGTGAACCCACACAACTGTGGTAACTTAATCTTTGACAAAGGAGATAAAACCATCCAGTGAAACAAGGACAGCATTTTCAACAAATGGTGCTGGTTCAACTGGAGGACAACATGCAGAAGAATGCAAATCGATCCATTCTTATCTCCGTGTACGAAGCTCAAGTCCAAGTGGATAAAGGACCTTCACATAAAACCAGAAACACTGAAACTAATAGAAGAGAAGGTTGGGAAGACCCTCTTATACCTAGGCACAGGGGAAAAGTTCCTGAATAGAACACCAATGGCCTATGCTCTAAGATCAAGAATTGACAAATGGGACTTCATAAAATTGCAAAGTTTCTGTAAGACAAAGGACACTGTCAATAGGACAAAATGGCAACCAACAGATTGAGAAAAGATCTTTACCAATCTCACATCCAATAGAGGACTAATATCCAATATATACAAAGAACTCAAGAAATTAGATTCTAGACAACCAAATAACCCTATTAAAAAATGGGGTATCGAGATAAAAAAAAAACAATTCTCAACTGAGGAAATGTGAATGGCAGAGAAGCACCTGAAGAAATGTTTAGCATCCTTGGTCATCAGGGAAATGCAAATCAAAAGAACCCTGAGATTCTACCTCACACCAGTCAGAATGGCCTAAAATCAAAAACTCAGGTGATAGCAGATGCTGGTGAGGATGTGGAGAAAGAGGAACACTCCTCCATTGTTGGTGGGATTGCAAGATGGTGCAACCACTATGGAGATCAGCCTGGCAGTTCCTCAGAAAATTGGACATATCACTAACTGAGGACCCAGCTATACCACTCCTGGGTATATATCCAGAAGATGCTCTAACACATAACAAGGACATATGCTCCACTATGTTCATAGCAGCTTTATTTATAATAGCCAGAAACTGGAAAGTACCCAGATGCCCTTCAACAGAGGAATGGATACAAAAAATGTGGTACATTTATACAATGGAATATTACTCAGCTATTAAAAACAATGAATTTGATAATTCTTATATAAATGGATGGAACTAGAAAATATCATCCTGAGTGAAGTAACCCAATCACAAAAGAACATACATGGTATTCACTCACTGATTATTGGATTTTAGCCCAGAAGCCTGAAATACCCAAAATTCAACTCACAGACCACATAAAGCTCATGAAGAATGATGACCAAGTGGGGGGGTCTTCAGTACTTCTTAGAAGGAGTAACAAAATAGTCAAGGGAGCAAATATGGAGACACAGTGCAGGACAGAAACTGAAGGAGGGACCATCTATAGACCATTCCACCTGGATATCCATCCTATGTGCAGTCACCAAAGGTAGAGGTTGATGTGGATGTCAGGATGTACATGCTGACAGGAGCCTGATATAGCTGTCTCCTTAGAAGTCTGCAAGAGTCTGACATACTCAGAGGTAGATGCTCACAGCTAACCATTAAACTGATCATGGGGTTCCCAATGGAGAAGATAGAGTGAAGGCTGAGGGAGTTAAGAGGATTGCGACACCATGAGGAAAGCAACAATCCCAACCAACCAGAGTCCCCAGGGTCTAAACCACTAACCTGGGAGCACTTAGGGAGGGACCCATGCTCCATCTATATATGCAAGGGAGGATGTTCCTGTCAGGAATAGGTGGGAGAAGTGATCCTTGGTCCCATGAAGGCTGGACATGGTGTGTGGGTGAATTCGAGGGTGGGGAGGTGAGGTGTAGGGGGATAGGTTGGGGCACACCCTCAGTGAAGCAGGTGGAGGGGAATGGTATAAGGAGTTCCTGGGAGGGAGAGGGAAATGGGAAAGGGAGAACATCTGAAATGTAAATAAAATCCAATGTAAATAAATAAATAAAATACAAAAACGCTACAAAAAATATATTATATACAAGTCACCCCCCTTCCAGATATCCCTGCTGAAAACGTCCCATCCAACTCCCACTGCCACCATATGAGTGTTCTCCCAACCACCCACCAACTCCTCCCAAATGCCTTAGCATTCCACTATGCAGGGGCATCATGCCTTCAGAGGACAAAGGCCTTCTCATTGATGCCTGACAATGCCATACTATGCTACTTATGCAACTTGAGGCATGGCTCCCTCCCTGTGTATACTTAGATTGGTGGTTTAGTATCTGAGAGCTCTGGGTATATGATTGATTGATATTGTATTCTTCCCATGCTCAGAATGATGGTTGGCTACAAGCATTTGCATCTGAATCAGTCAAGCTCTGGCCAAGTCTCTCAGGAGATATCTATATCTGGCTCCTGTCAGCAAGCAGTTCTTGGCATCAGCAATAGTGTCTGAGTTTGGTGGCTGCATATGCAATAGATCCACATGTGTAGCAGTATCTGGACGTTTTTTCTTCACTCTCTGCTCCACTATTTGTCCCCTTATTTTCTGTAGACAGGAGCAATTCTGGATTAAAATTTTGAGAATGCTAGATGGCTACATCCCTCAACTAGGGCTGTGTCTAATTCGAGATATAGTTTCTATAGGCTCTCCCTTCCATTTGTTGAGTATTTCAGCTTATGTCATCTCAGTAGGGTTCTGGGAATCTCTTAATTTCCTGGCATCTGGTACATTTTGTAAGCTATTCCAGTTTCAGTTCCCCCATTACTATACAACTTGGTTTAATTTCCTGACCCTCTGTACATCTCCATCACCTTTCACACCTCTTCCTCCCCCGTTTATTCCTTCCCTCTTCCTTTCTTCCTCCCACCCTCAAGATCTCATGATTATTTTGTTCCCCTTTTCTAAGTAGAACTGAGTCATCCACACTTTGGTCTTCAATCCTCTTGTACTTTATATGGTCTGAGAGTTGTATCATGCGTATTCTGAGCCTTTATCCTAATATCCACTTATAAATGGGTACATACCATATGTGGTCTTTTTGACTATGTTACCTCACTAATGTTGATATCTTCAAATTCCATCTATTTGCCTTCAGATTTCATGAAATTATTGTTTTAATGCCTGAGTAATACTCCACAGGGTAAATGTACCACATTTTTGTATCCATTCTTCTGTTGAGAGATATCTGGGTTGTTTCCAGCTTCTGGCTACTATAAAGAAAGCTGCTATGGCTGATTTTAGGCCTTTAGTGTATATGCAGGGCTGCTCCTGACATCTCCTCCCTTCTCTAAGTATAGAAGGGTCTTTGCGATTCTATTCTTGCGAAGGCAGGGATAGAGGCCTGACATCCAAGAATTGAAGGGGACCTTGTAATGGCTCCTGTACTCCTGTCATTTTCCAGTGAGGCATGAGGGTCATACCCATCCCAGTGTCTTTTTCCTGGAGAGGGGATACGTTTGACATCAACCCCTATGCAGTCAGGCTTGTCCCTCAGGGAACCCATATAGATATTTTTAACTTTAATTTATATTCCTTTGCACTGCTTAGCCTCGCAGCCTAAGCAAGAATTCATATCGCCAGTCAGACAGCATGTGCTGATGAATATGTGGAGAAAAAGAAACCCTCCTCCATTGCTGGTGGAATTGCAAGCTTGTATAACCATTCAGGATATCAATCTGGAAGTTCATCAGAAAATTGTACCTGAGGACCAAGCTTTACCATGCCTCTTTTCATTTATGAAAACCACACCTGATTTCTTGCTTTTCAGCTGCTCTGATTTGGTGTTAGATAATGTTGAAATTTTTATTATTTGTTGATATAAATCATTTTGTCATTTTCTTCTTTTTCCTGCTTATTTATCAGAATTTTCATATTATTTCCTCTGCTTAAAGTAGGGAAATATTTAATATGAAATGTCCATCCAAATAAAAATTATTAATGTCCATTAATAAATCATACTGAAAATTTCATTCTTACATTGGTACTTGGTAATTTTATTATATTTTCGATTTTCAATACACTAGATTTCAAAATGAATAAAATTATATTTCTAAAGATATCAAGACATTTAATTAATTTTTAATGTTAAGTTTGGCTTTATGTGACAATATTGGAAAACAATGGGTATCATTATTTAAATGTAATCACTTTTGGAAATAATAACATTCTAGTTTATTCCATAAAGTGTTACATGATATCTTTATATGTATAATTATATAGAAATATATTTTATTATTCAAAATAAAATATGAGTGAATCCACGACAACCAACACATAGTGAAGTACATTCAGTCCATATTCATAGTGTGCCAAATTATATTACATGTCCACTTATTTTAAATCAAGCTGACTATCTCACTTTCATAGGAGCTGTGAGCATGAGAATGAACTATCATGCCTTATCAAAAATATACCTCTTGATTCTTAAATGTTGGGGTATAGGGTTGATAAGAGCAAGTGATTGTAAGTGATAACTCTGTTTTTTCATGGCTTAACAATGAGGACTATATATATAGATTGTGAATCTAGTCATGATTTTAACAGATAAATCTTTTTTGTCATGGTTTATAAATGATGACCAACAGAATATTAGAACATAGTCGAATGAGAGAAATGATATACCCTCATTTTTAGAAAAAATTTATTACTGCTTAGTAAATTTTGCATAAAAGAGCACTCTGATATATCTGTATATCTGTCTATAATATCTATATCTATCTATCTATGTATCTATCTATCTGTCTATCTATCTGTCTACCTTTCTGTCTATCTATTTGTACATACACATAGATAGATAGATAGATAGATAGATAGATAGATAGATAGATAGATAGATACATAGATAGATAGATAGATAGATTGATAGATAGATCGATCCATAGATAGATAGATAGATGGATGGATAGATGATAGATGGATAGATATTAGCATAGATATAAAATAGATTTAGGTGCAGGTACAGATACAGATACATTAATATTCTTCATGTCATATTTAGGCATTCAGGTTTGTAAGACTTTAAATATTTTTATGGTTAGCTACTTCCAGTCCAGAGACAAACTCGAGTAGCTGCCTGTGGCCATAGATCAACTTGGTTCACCTGAAAGGGGGGATGGGATTGAAAGGGGAACAGAAGGTGAGAAGAGATGGAGCCAAGACAAGGTATTCGGATCAAGGATCAATGCTTAAATATTCAGCTCTCAATTTAAAGGGGGAGCCCCACCCCCACCACCTAACCCCTTCGTTCTTCAGACAGCATGAGGGGAACCCATCCTAGTCATAGCAGGAGGTGTCTCCAGGCAAGCTCAACAGGCCATTCTATTCTTCTAAGTTCCTATAGCAGGCTGTACATGCAGCCAAGGTGGGTAACACCAACTGGGTCCTATTATTTTGGTCTACAGTGGTAAAGAAGGTCTTTCAGGTCTGCTCAAAGCTGGGGAAGGGCATAAACTCTCCGCAAATTCATGCTTTGCTTGTTCTTAGACCTCTTGTGCCCTCATTACAAATGGTACTGTTTTGAACATATATCACTTTTGGGTGTCCTCCACATTTTGTATTTGATTGGTTTTGACTTATTTCAATGATCTGTTTCTGTTGCAATGAGAAATGTCCTTGGTATATGCAGAAGTCAAGAGTTATGTTTTACTATGTGAATAACTATGTAAAAGTTCAGGGACTATACTGTGCCAGGACACAGCATTCATAACTAATTGCTTCCAGAGAAATTGTAAGGAGTATCAAGGAAGAAGTGAGGCTC
Organism: Mastomys natalensis; assembly: GCA_021653895.1. NCBI lineage: Eukaryota > Metazoa > Chordata > Mammalia > Rodentia > Muridae > Mastomys > Mastomys natalensis. Next base: position 13,840 of record JAJTUV010004821.1, read on the forward strand.
ACAGAGTGTAATGATTTTTTTCAAATCTTTTACTTGAACTTTGTACTCATGCACACACAGACCACGCACAGACAGAACATATATACATATATAAC
>JAJTUV010004822.1:0-14908 GCA_021653895.1 Mastomys natalensis
GATGATGATGGTGATGATGGTGATGATGGTGATGATTCACCCAAACATGAAAAGACAGTAAGCATACTTTCACAAATTGAACACAATGCTTTACATTACAAGTAAAGTACTCTGTATATCAATTTTACAGACAATTCAAAGGCTACAGAAACAAGGGAAGTTTGCGGTACTACTAAATGAAATATGTTCTTGTGCAGGTAATTCCTGCTGAAATAACAGATCTAAACTAATGCAACCCAAATAGAAAAATGCCCACACAGTAAATATTTCCTATAACTAGTCTAACAAAATATGCTATGTCAAATATATATGTATAGATTAAGTTTATTACTACATTTTTACAGACCTTTATCCATTTCAGTAGAGTTTCCCATAACTCAAATGGCATTGTTATTATTAACACACAATTAATTCAAATGATAATGTAAATAGTGCTGCCTTTAATGTCTAATCTTAATTTTATGTTTAATTAATAAGTTTTAAAACAGTATATAAACGAATCAGTTTCTGTAGCAATGAGTAAAAGAACAAGGTAAGTCATAAGAACCACACGAATCTGAGGCATCCTCTTCCGTCTCTGATATTATACTATGTTCTGCTGGATGTGCTTTGCTTTGTTTGCTTAAACTAGGTTTTTCCTTTTTTTGGAAAGAGTTCAATTATGCAGCTTGGGTTGGCCTTGCAATCTCAACCCTCCTACCTAAACTTTTTAAAAGTTGGGATTACAGATGTGTACTACAACATCAGGACAGGTCTTAATCAAACACTCTTTGGATTTTGAGAACTGAAAAATATACAGTATTGTCACTCTCCTCATACTGTGCTAAGTAGAACTTAGGGTCTTCTTCATGCTAGGCAGGCATTCGGCCACTGAGCTTTGTCCTTAACTCTACAACCTTACTTCAGATAGAAGTAATAGAATACATTATTAAAAATTATATTTAACTCATACTCAAAGTGAGTAGTAATTTTAATTTTAAGGTAACTTTAAATATTAAGATGAGTGCTTCATTGAAGATTTGTATTCTGAATACAAATTTGTATTTGTATTTGAATTTGAATATTAAAAACTTAGACCAGAACCAATGCCATTAAATCTAACTAAACATCTAATGAACAACAGTTAGTTGTGTGCAGATGCATCCCAAAGCTTAAATGTAATAAGTTTGTAAGAAATGTATAAGAACTTACAGTAAAAATCTATTTTGAATGAGAGTAGAGACATGAGGGAGAGAGAACAAGGAACAAGACAGAATATAGATTAGGACTTACTATTTATTCGTTTGTTTACTTATAATCATTGGAAGAGTTGCAGTTATTATTTCTGAGAATTTTTATGTAGTTGAGAAAATACTGTTTAACTAATTACATAAATGCTGACAATTCAAAAACCAGACACCTGACTCATTTAAAAATTTCAAGGCATGTTTTATTCATTTGATTTTGAGACAAGGGCTTGTTACAGAGCAAGGCTGGCTATGCACTAATGATACCCCTGTCTTAACTACTGAGTACTAGGATTTCAGTCATGAACCACCATGCCATCCTAGAAAGGTAACTTCCTAAACCAAATGTTTACAGAACACTGTGAGGCATCTGCTTTTGCCTATTCACGAGACTTATCTAAGATTTCACCAGTGGCAAGCATCTTTGGGATTTTTTTTCTGAATATTTTCATTAAATCTGTTCATGGAGTGATCTTTTGCCTCATTATTGAACTTCACATTTGTATATGAGGGAAGATTTGTTCTTCTTCCTTCATGCAGAAATTATATACAATATCAGTCAATGCTATGCATAAGACTGAAGAACATAATTGTGCTTAGGCAGAAATACCAGAATAAATAATATCTTAGAAGCCTGGTAAATCCCTGGGTCTGGACTTCCACTGTGGTACTAACCAATTCTGATCTCTGCTGTTGCTTCAGTTACCTGATCTGTGAGGCAATAAATCAGGAATCCTCAACCATCAACTGACTTACTATTCATCTGATTTCATAACTTAAGAGCTACGTCTAGAAATTCGTGTATTAAGGTGTGCTCCACGAGCCAATGGGATGCTCTTAGAATAAGCGTATTTACTTGGAGAAGGAAGTGCATTTTTGTACTTTACTTTTTCCGTTGAAGAATTGGCATTTCAGCCCAATTAAATAAATGAAAACAACTTTTTATTCTCATATTGCCTGCATGTTTATGATTTAAATGAACTGTGGTATAACTCACAAGCTAAAAAATAATGTTCTTGCATGCTTACTGTTTCAAACTCCACTATACTAATCTTATTTAGAAGATGAAAACTGATGAAACATATGGAAAAAGTATTTCAGATGGAAAGTTCTAGACAAAAATTTAAATGATTATAAGCCAAGGTTAAATTATATATGTGTATGTCCGTGAAGCAACCAAGATAATCAATGCTATTTTATATTTTATAAAGTATTTTTAATTAAAAGGTCATTAATTTCCAGTTCCTTTACCTTGACAGAAACCAGCATTCGTGCAAAAAGGATTCAAGGATCCTAATTCATCCTAATCAGGGTGAGTTATTCATACTGGAAAGTGAATAGTTTTTAATTTTATCTTCCTTAGCTGAGTTCAATGGACTATTTCTGTGTAACTACTAAATTTATATTTTCAAACTTGAAGAGAGAAGAGAGAGAGAGAGAGAGAGAGAGAGAGAGAGAGAGAGAGAGAGAGAGAGAGAGAGAGATGTGCCAGGCCATGATGGTGCACGCCTTAATCCCAGCACTTGGGAGGCAGATGCAGGCAGATTTCTGAGTTCTAAGCCAGCTTAGGCTGCAGAGTGAGTTCCAGGACAGCCTGGGCTACACAGAGAAACCCTGTCTGGAAAAACAAAAAACAAAACAACAGAAAACAAGAAACAAAACACAAACAAACAAACAAAAAGATACAAACATAAGAGTTTCCTAAGGAACATGCTCTGCTCTTGCTGTGGCCATTTACCTCACACTGTAGCACCATTACTCAATAAGAATGATGTCATATTCTCTTGGGTATTAAAATTATATGGAAAAATATGAATACTCAAAAGCCAAGCTGAAACTGCTTTATTGCCACATAGCTAAGCCGCTCCTTCTTTGTGTACTTTTTTTTCTTCAATCTGTGAATCCTCCAGTGCTAAGCCCAGACTTGCCCGATGTCTTCCTCAGTCAGTATCCACTTTCTTTTGTGAGATAGAGTCTCTCACTGACTTTGGAGCTCGCTGATTAGCTAGGTTGGCTGTCCAGAGAGCCCCTGGGATCCTCCTGTCTCCATCTACCTGTGCTAGGATTACAGGAGCACTCTGCCATGACAGGCTTTTAAACATGGATTCTGGAGATCTGAACTCAGGTCCTCATACTTGCAAAGCAAGCATTTTACACACTGAGCTATCTCTCCAGTACATGAGTCAATAATGTTTTGTGTGTGAGTAGATTAAGTCATATGGATCTCTTATTAGCCTCTTATGCTTTGTTAACATTGATTCTTCTCAAACATATTTCTACTATGGTACTTTGCTTGTTTGCCAACTCTTGCATCTTTCTCTCTCCTAGCTCAGTGTCTATACCTTGTGTTGTGGGCCCTTTATGTTCAGGCTCACCCCTTCCTGACTTACATCTCCAGCTCTGTTCTTCCATGGTAGTTAGGCTAGACTTCATGGAGTCTTCATTCCTTACCCCGCAAAGATAAAAAGACCATGGCTAGTGTCCATTGCCATGGTTAGCCGTCTACATGTTCTCTTTTTTCATATACTACGTGTCAGGGAACTCCTGTCCTCTCACTACAGCCATTTTGTTCCCCTTAACAGGAATCCATTTAGACATTGTCCACACCCACTGCTTCCTCTTTTCCTTGGTAATATATTGAAGTTTTAATTTTCAGTTGTCTGTCTACACTTGGACCAATTTAGTTCTGTGTACTTGCTTTGTGTGTTTAAAGCTATTATGTTTGAACTGAATTTTTAGAAGTGTCTCTAATATTGTTTCCTAGAGTCACAGTATGCCTTTTCACCTGGACAGTGAAGAGATCCCCTTATGTGGGTCTTATACCTTGCGCTCATTAATATAATCGTTTCAGGAGGGTTTCCCTCAAGAATCAGTGATTTTTGACTAGGTATCATCTCTTTTTATTGTTTTAGGTTTTTTATTGTTTTGATTTTTTATTAATAATTTGTTTTCTTTGACAATTTAATTGGTGCATACAATGAATCTTGGTCATGTCTACCTCTAACTCACCATTTCTATTCCCCTAGGCATCTATTCAATACATTTTCTTTTTACTTGCATGTATTTCTTAAAGCAGTTTCTTATACTTTCCTAATCTAGTTGGTGTTGTCTGTTGTTTTTTACAAAAAAATAAAGAACCAGGATATGTTTAGTAGAGGCACTGTACCAATTTTGTAGTTTATAAAAAAGAAAAGGAAGCCAGGGATATGTTTAATAGAGTGAGGTATGGTGTGCTGGAAGGGGTGTCTCTGTGGGCTGATGTTGAATCATCCCTTCCCCCTGAGGTACCAGCTATACAGTAGATATAGTATGGAGTAGAGTTGAGGAGGGAGGAGAGTTAGAGAAAGATAGAGAGACAGAGAGACAGAGAGAGACAGAGATACAGACACAGACACAGACACAGAGAGACAGAAAGAGAGAGGAGAGAGAGAGAGAGAGAGAGAGAGAGAGAGAGAGAGAGAGAGAAAGAGAGAGAGAGAGGACTAGAGGCCAGCTATGAACACATGGAGAGAGGGGGAGGGGAATGGGCAGAGAAGAATAAAGAGGGAAGAGAGTAAGAGAGTGAGGAGGCGGCAAGCACTCCTTTTAATACTGAGTCAGGATACCTGTCTATTGCCAGGTAACTGTGGGGTGGAGCCTAGAAGGAATGCTAACACTGTCCACATGTGCATGGGTGTGGGCTGTCCACTGGAGCATGAAAACCTACTAGTGTGCACAGCATTAAAGACAATTGACTCTCCCTTCTCCAGCAGCTGCTGGTATCTCCTTATCTAGACGTGAGACCTTAAGAGATTCTTTGCTGCCCATGAAGGATTGTCTACTGGCTTGAAATTTTGCAGACAACCACAGCTGCTGAAAGTGCAGCTGCCATGCCGTGTCCATAGACAACATATCACAACATTCCTCGCCACAGTCTAACACTTACACTCTTTCTCCTCAGAGTTTTATGTTTCACGCACCGCACCTTGTTCTGGGAGTAAGGGTAAGACAATACTGATAATGATATGTAACTTTAATTTTTTTCAAACCTTATTTTTAACGATGGTTCTTAAATGCTTTAACATTACTTATAACCCACCAGAGTTAGTAGTAAAGAAAGGATACAGGGCAATTGGACCTGTTTAGAAAGGATCATGGGAGCAACTTCCATCTGTGTTGTCTGGAAATCAGCAGTTCTGTTCACAGGTTAGCAGGCAGAGGCAGCTCGATCCATTCACAAACACCTCTCAGATACACCAGCAGTCCAGTTCGGCCAAGTTGGGTTAGCAACAGTGGTGACACAACCTAGCAGAGACAGCCTGGCTTCAGCCTCAGATCGAATCAGCAGGAGGGATAAGCAGGGACACCAGGAGAAGTTCTCACCAGTGCCTCTCTAAGGGAAGTGAAGTCTCAAGACCCACAAGCATTGCACAGCTAGCTGTACCAGCAAGTCAAGCTCTGTCTCTGTCACTCCATGGAGTCCTATTTACACCCTCCAAATATCATGTGTTCTCCATGTGCTTTGCCTCATCATGGGTTTTGCCTGACCATGGCTCTTGCCTCAGCAAATGTCTTGCCTCAGCATGTGCATTCAATCAGCTCAAGTCCACGGAAGCAACAAGAAACTGCAACATACCACCAGAAGATTTTTGGTGTGTTTTTCTCTATGGAGTCCCAACAAATGCAGCACAACTAGGCAATGTAAGGTGAACCAATACATCAATATCATTAGCAAAGAGTCCTTCATCATGTGTCCTTCACGTGCTTGCTTTAGCAGAACATCCTCTATCCTGCGTCTGCTTCAGTGAAATGTTCCTTCATGAGTCTCCCTTAGCCTTTCATGCTTCTGTCCACTTTAAAGAAATGTTACTTTCCCTGTGTGTCCCAGCAAAACACCATCCAAACAACTTTCCAAAGAATCCTTTAGTTCCCACTTCAATGATACCCCATTTAGGGCTTTCACCAGCCATTCACTCGTTCTCAGCTCTTTGACCACCACATACTGCAAAAGGAAGCTTCTCTAGCCAAAGTCCACTTAAATTTTTTTGACAATTTCACATGTGTATATACTGCATTCTAATTACTCTCGTTGTACCCCTTTCTGTCTCCCTCCCATATCAAACTGCTCCCATTTCTTACAAATACCTTTCTCACATTCATGTCTTTTTGTTTCATGACCTACTGAATTTAACCAGGGACACTCATGTGATTAGGATTTTAGAGATTGTCCATTGAGGACTTGTGGATTCACCATTGAGTATAAAACTGAAGACAATGACTGCCACTCTTCCAGAATCTATCAATAACCGTTGTTTTTCATGGAGGGGTATAACTCCAAGAGCACCTTCCTTTTCCATGATTGAGTAATGACAGTACCAGTCTTGAGAGAGTCTAGAGGAAACCTTAGCCTCTGTGGGATCATGCTTGCAATGGCTGTGTCATGACCAGAAGATAACATTTTGTAGCTCTTTATTCTTCTGGTTCTTACTCTTTCTGTCCTCTCTTCTGCCATGTTTCTGAACCTGAGAGTGGATGACATAATAGTTTAAAGATAAATGCTCAACCATTACTTATTCTCAATACCCACAGCAACCATACTCTACGTTCACTGGTGTTCATTGCAAAGAAATATTCTCTGATTAAAGCTGAGACTTACATTTGTCTAAGGCTACAAACACAAATAGTTAGAAGGCAATTTGAGACCATAGCAATTTAGCTATAGAATAATGTTAAATGTTAAATGCTAAATGTCCCTCCTGTGGTCCCAAATTTTTCAGTTCTCTCTCTCTCTCTCTCTCTCTCTCTCTCTCTCTCTCTCTCTCTCTCTCTCTCTCTCCCTCTTTCCCTCCCTCCCTTCCTCCCTCCCTCCTTTTCTCTCTGTCTCTCTCTGTCTCTGTCTCTGTCTCTGTCTCTCTCTCTCTCTCTCTTTCTCTCTTAAACTAGGTCTACAGTACTAGGGCATGAATTCCCTTTTGTGGAGTAGCCCTCAAACCCAATCACAAATGGTTTCTTACCTCCCCAGTAGCAGTGCTACTACTGCACCAGTGGGTATTTCTTCCCAACAGATTGGCATTTAAGTTTGTAGAGGTGATAGCTGGCTAAAATCAATGATGCCTCTCTCAGGCCCTGAGAATCTAGAGGGATGTCTGGTTTTTTTCAGCAATGGGGTCTTTTCAACTAATGGTGGTAGGAAACCAATAGGGATGGTCAGAGTCTACATTACTATGAAAGTCTTTGAGACTTCCCTGTCTCATAAAGCAATTTGTATCATCTGGTACTAAGAATTTTATTTAATAACCCATGGGTTTTAGAAGCAGCATTTTCTATCCAGGCAGGATATTACTCTAATTTAGTTTAGTTTTTTTATTTTTTAATTTTTAGTTGTCTTACAAAGTAGTAGATCCCTGTACTATATAAATGTGTGTGTGTGTGTGACTTTTTTTGTATAAAATCCAACTCCACTCCTTGATATCTCCCATTCCCTACCACAATCCTCAATTTTGCTTAAATCTGTATAATCCTAAATTACACCCTTTGTACCTTCCTTTCACTTATATTTTATTACACCTTTCTTTTAAGGCATTCTCTACTCTACTGGTCCCTTTCTAGTTTCCTGGATTTTAACAGGTACACAAATCATTCAAAGCTCAGATTCACATAGAGGGAAAAACAAGTGCCATTTTTCTTGTTGGGACTGGAAAAATTGGTTTTATTTTCTTTAGTGCAGAGAAAAATTCCATTGTATACCTCTACTATACATTTGCATTATCTATTTATCAGTTGATAGACATCAAAACTGTTTCTATTTTCTCACTATTGGGTGATAAATATAAATGTGCAGGTATCTTTGTCATAGGATATAGATTCCTGTGGTTGTATGTGCAAAACTGGTATAGCTAGGTCATATTGTAGTTTTATTCTTAGATTCTTCAGAAACTTCTGTAGTGATATCCACAATGACTGCAAAGCCAACACTCCCAACAATGGTCAATATGATCCACAATGACTGCAAAGCCAACACTCCCAACAATGGTCAATATGACCCACAATGACTGCAAAGCCAACACTCCCAACAATGGTCAATATGATTTTTTTTTACTCACATTTACAGTAGAATTCATTTTCATTTGATCTCTTGATGGCAGATATTCTGGTTTGGGTCAGATGAACTCTCAAAGTAGCTTTAATCTGTATAACATATCTGATAGCTAAAAATGATCTTCTAAAAATTAGCTATTTTTAACCTTTTCTTTTTGAACTCTTTTCAGTTCTATAGTATGTTTTGGGATTAGGCCTTTTGTTTTCTTTTACTCTAAAAATCAGATTGTATGTGTTTGGGAGGGAAGTACATATATGTCAGTGGAGGCCAGGACAACTTTGTGGGGTTGTTTTTTTCCATCCACCTTTATGTGTGTACCAGAGATGAAACACAGGTCATCATTGTGCATAGCAAATGCTTTTACCTCTGAGCTACCTTGGTGGCCTCTGTTTTCTTGATGCCTAGTTTCTTGTGTTCGTTATATAGTCTAGATACTAATTAACTGTGCTTGATACATGGGTAGGAGAATTTTCTCCCATTTTGTAGATTGCCTCGTAGTTGATGGTTTCTTCTGCTGTAGTTTTATGCTTTTTAGTTTCATGGCATCCCATTTGTCAATTGATTTTCTTATTTCCTGTGCCACTGGAATCATATTCAGATGTCCTTGCCTGGGCCTGTATGTTAAAGTGTATACCCTGCTTTTTCTTTTAGAAGTTTCAGAGTATTGGTCTTGTGTTGAGGTTTGTGATCCATTTTGTGGTGAGTTTTGTGCAGGATGAGAGATAGTTATCTATTTTCTTTAGTTTATGTGTTGATATCCAGTTTTTCCAGCACCATCTGTAAAGATGCTAGTTTTTTCCTTCTCTTTTTCCAACATAACATTTTTGTTGGTGTTTGTGCGGATTTCACATCATATACCTTTATCATATCAGATTCCCAGTCCTTCCCTGCCCCTGCCAGAAAAAGGAGTTCAATTGCGTTATTTGTATATTCACTGAGAAATGGTCAAACTCTCAGTGGCCTGCCCCTAAATGGAGCTGAGTTCTTCCTCTCGCGAATCCCTGCTGAAAGTTATCTACTGTGGAAAGGGGAACACCAGCACAGTTTTTAAGAGTCCTCTTCGATGGTTTCCTGTTTATGCTGTTACTATGTTGGGGCTGGTGGTGAATGGGTGATATGGAGGGAGAGTATATCACAGACGTCCCCCATGGCCCTCTTTCTCAACTGTGTGTGTCTGCTGTCATCCATATCACTGTGAAAGTGGCTTATTTGCTCTTTATGGACCCAGGAACGTGGATTACAGGCTTCCAAGTAGTTTCTGGCATCAGCACAGACCATAAACAGGACTCCAGAGTGCAGTAGAGCCACAGACTAGATAAGGACTCTCAGTGCTGCTGAGATCACAGAGATAAATATGGCTCTGGCTGCAGCATAAACCCCTGACCTTCGCCGAGAATTTGGTAGCAACACAGGCCTTGGATATCATCACAGATCAGGCTAGAGTAGGACCATGTTGACATCAGCATGGCTTCAGGTTGCAGCACAGACCACAGACTTCCATATGCCCTTTGGTGGCAGCTCAGGCCATGGCTATCACACTAATTCAGCTGCATTAAGACCATGGACACACATATGACCCTTGGCAGCAGCCCACACCTAATCATCACTACACTCTTAGGTCATTGGCACCAGAATGATCCTGAGGTGTAGCATGGCGCACGGACATGAACACAGACTCAGGCCACAGTGTGAGCAATGAACAACTGCATGTTTTCAGGTGACAACACCGTTCTCAGACATCGACCCAGACCTCAGCCACATCCCCCCCCCATCAACATGGTGGTCCTTCGAAGAGATCTAACCTGAAAAGTGGACCATTCCCCATCTCAGGGCTCTGCCATTGTCTAGATCTCAGATAATCCTATTTGCAGGGAGCTTGTTAGGGGCTATATTTACATCTGCTTAAGGTCCAGGCTGCTGCATGCTATCTGATCTACTCTAATGGGCAACGACATGACTTCAGCCCTCTCTCTCCCCTGTCACCACTGTTAGGTCACCAGTTCCACCTTTCTCCACAGGACACTCACTACTTTGCTCTTCCCTCATTTCTATCTCTCTATTGCCTGCTCACCCCACACAGTGGCTCCCTGGTGCGGGTATTGAGGGTGCAGATGGGGTCTATGGGCTGGCTGGTATGTATGCCAGAGATCTGCCTGGCTTCTGCCTGTTTCTTCTTTAGTGTACATATTTTTCATATTTGTAAAGAATCAGACAGCTATAGTTGGATAACCTTGTAACTGCTATCTAGATACACAAGAGAATCCAGGTAAAAAGCAATCCTGAGCAAAACGGATACTGCTGGAGGGATCTCCCTATACATGACTTCAAATTACACCATAGAGCCATAACAATAAAACCAGCACAGCACCAGCTTTTACCTGGCATCTTAGTTGTTCTGTCAATCCTAGCATCTAACATCTTAAAACTCCATTCTTCAAAGTAAGCTGTCTTTCTAAATGAGATCCATCTTTATAAAAAAAATAAATAAATTCACTCTTCTTCCTCTCTGCACAACCATCCCAGGTCACAAGACCTCTTTTAGCTTAAAAACCACTATGATTAACACTGGTGTTTTTCATTTCACCGTCTATTCACAGAGGTTTCAAAAGGATCTTTCATGATTTATTAATTAACGCAAGACACTAATAAACTCAGAATTCAAACAAAATACACAAAATCTTAGTGTCTCATTTTTGATTATAACAGCTAAAATAATCAATACATAATTTTAAGTTTAATGTTGTCACAACTTTTGTTAAAATAACTTTGTCAGTAATTAAGAATATATGCTTTGATTGAGAAAATAGCATCATCAAAAATTCAAACTGCATTTATTATCAGCTTTATATTAATTAAATCATTATAGATTAAATTAATTAAATTATAATTATTTATTATTTGTAAGACATTACAATAATAATAAAACAACAAAAACAGCATAACACCAGCACAAAAACAATGAGTAAATCAAGGGAATTCAATAGAAGAGTCAGGTGATTTGTTTTGCTCTGCTGTGGCTAACCTTAGAACATGCTAGAAAAGCAATCTACCTATAAGCTACATTCCCAATTCATGATCATCTCTTAAGTGTTCCACCAAGCATATAATAGACTGGGCCCCTGTCCCATAATAAGAGCATCTACATTAAGCTGGAGACTAAACCTTTAACATATAGACCTCTGAGAACACTCTAAATTGACACAATAGTGGTATGTATTAAGGTGGTGCATGTGTTATGTGGTTATGGTTTGAATAACTATAAAATTGGACAGTTCAATATGTATTCATTTAATCTCTCAACCAAGATCATCATAATTGGTTGGAAGATTATGATGGAATGAATCAAAGTTCCTACTGTTGGGAACATATCCAATTCATAAGCTCAATACAGTCTAGAAGTTCTCATGCACAATGTGTGCAGTGCAGAGTATTCAGTATATATCACGTGGTGGTAGCTACAGCTGTCTACAGATGCAACTGATACAGAACATAAAACACATGCAATTTGCTTTACTAAGTAATTCAATAGAGCTAAAACTGTCCCAGGAAAATTCAAACATCCATACAACTTAACCTAAAAGTTCAGAGAGTTTCACATCTTTCCTAGGTCCCAGAAATGGAATGTGACGGTTATTACACAGGGAAGTGGAAGATCAGACCATAACTGCATAAAAACAGATGGAAGAAGTCGAAAAGAAAAAAGAGCAAAGGCAGAGTAATTGAACAAGATGAACAGAATTGCACAACAAATCATGGGTGTAACAGCATGATAACCCTAGGAGAAACCATCTGGGCTTTCTATCTTCGAGAAACTGCTAAATATTTAAGCTATACTTGAGTCAAAAGAGGATTTAGCTAGACACAAAGTGGAAGTCTTCAGTTTTAACCCAATTCTTCCCTTTACTCTTTCCTTGACTTATAGGAATCTTTTCTCAGCTTTGCCCAGCATCAAATACTTTGCAGCTATTTTCACACAGGTTTCAGTTCAGCTAAAGGAGTTTCACACTGCCCTAGGCTGATCATTTACCTTTGTTCAGCTGTCTTCTGTCTCCTCCTCTTCTTGTAGACCAAGGAAGCTGCCTATATCATTGACAATACAATGCCTCTCCTACTGATGAAACCCAGAAAAATTCTAAAGACTTCTTATAAAGAAAAAAATTATTTGATCTCTTTCCATCCTGTCCTCTCCATCCCATCCCTACCTAGTCTGATTCAAAATATAAAGTAATATAATAAATATAAAGTAACTCCTGACAGTGCATCTGAAACATTAATGCTTGTAGTAGGTACAGCCACTGTGAACAAATCTGTCCCCTTTCTCTTTACTTCTCAACCTAAACCCAGAAATGATTTTCAGTGTCCACTCTTGTTCTGAAGTGCTTGTATGTTTTTTACTCATCCTAAATACTTTAATGAATTCACAACTTATTTGCAATAATATTCCAATACATGTAGGTCTACCTACATGCTATAAAGTTACAGCTGAATACTAGAGTATTCAAGAATTACATGTTACATAGAGTTACATACATAAATACATATAGCAACATGCACTTTGCAAGTGTAGACACTAAGGTTTCAACGAGAACCAAGTGTTCCTAGGAGCTTGCTGATAACACACCACACTGGATGCCGGGAGATTTGTTGAAAACTTCTTTGATGCCTCACCAACACTGCTCTTCCTTCTAGGTTGTTCTCTCCCCAAGTACAGTTTAAATAGCTATTATATAGTTACTTTTAAACAAAATGGCATAAGCTCCTACATTATCCTCCTCATAGACTCCCATCTCTTCCTAGAATACTTTAATATTCTGTTTCATAGAATTATTTAAACACATTTTAGTTATGTTTACTTTTTATATAAGAAAATTTGTGCTATCTAGTTTCATGTCAAAAAGAATCACCAGTTGAAAAAGTTTTACAACACACTGCTGCCACCATATTGACCTTTAGTCAAGTCTAAGACTCATTTTCATAATTAGTGGTTGGTATGGGGGCTCAGCCAATAGTGGGTGGTACACACCTCTGGTAGAGGTGTCTCAAATGCAGGCTGAGCAAGCCAATGTTCCTCTAAAGCACTACATCAGTTTCTACCTCAACTTGCCTTCTTTTATGATGAACTGTGAAATGGGAGAAAACCCCTTTCCTCTCAACTTACTTTTGGTCATGGTCTTTATCACAACTATAGAAACCCTGATAAAGTTTGTTCTATGACAAAGAAAACAGGTGGAATATGGAGAGCAGGTTTTAGTTTCATGGTTTGCTTGAAAGCTGATTTGTTTGAGTAACGAATGAAAAATAGAAAAGAAAACCAAGCCAAAAATCAAACAAAACAAAACAAAAACAGACTCTGGAGTTGGTCTAGCTCTCAATAGTACAGAACTTGCTCAGTATGTGTTCAATCTCCATAACCAAAATAAAAAAGAAACAGACATAAAACAGATAATCATATTTTCTCCAACAAGGAGAGGAATGTGCAATGAGTAGTCACATGATTTCCTGGAGACTTCTCAAAAGACAGTGAAATTCAAGGGCTCTTGAGATAAAGCCACTTATGAGCAGTCCTGATGATCTCCAGGGCCCACACAGTGGAAAGAAGAGAAGCAACTCACACAAGCTGTCTTCTTATGTCCACATGCACACCGTAGTGCACAAGCATGCACATACACTAAATAAATGAACATTTTCAAAAGTGACAAGCTTTCAACAGACCTGCCGTCTTGAAGTGGTGATACTTTTCAGCTCCTAAGCGAAGGCTGCTGAGGCTCATTCCTTTACTTAAGGGGTTTTCAGTGCAAGACAATGTCAAGTACTGAAAAGTCATTTTATTGAAAAGAACAAGGAAGTTTGAGATATTAACTTTATAGAATATACAAACCAGAAGATTATGCAATGCAGAAGCTGGCAATCATCTGTAAATAAGAGTAAGACTGGGAGACTCATTTAAAGTCTCAGGTCAGTATGGTGTGATGAGTTTTCCTCCATCTGTCAGCTTGTCAGCATGAAAACAGTCTTTAGGGAATAAAGAAGTATTTTTTCTTGAAATAGTCTCTTTTTTTCTCTCTTCAAATAATGAGTTGAGACAAACATCATTCTTCCAAGGTCACTGCTAAATATTTCTGATTTGCTTGATATGCTCCTCTGTGTGACATCAAACTACATTATAGTCACACTTAATAAAATGTTTGGTAGGTCCCAGTAAGCACTCAAATGTGGTAATTAATGGTGTCCAGGTCATAGTTTTCATGATTTTAGGTTGCTTTGAAATTAGGTTTCTAAAATATTTCCCTCTTTGGAGGAAAACCACAACTTCCTTGTAGCCTTGAGAAGTATACTGCAACTCATTAATTATGGCTATCTGTCACTGATAGTTTAAAGCAGCAGTGCTATACTACCTACATTACAGGTCTATAGTGAGAAATAAATGGTTAGTAACTGTTAGACGTTATAACAGAATTATTAGTAATAAGAGTGGAATGGAAACACTAACTTCAAAAGGTGTTCTTTAAGATCTTTAAGAGCTTTTTTTTGTGATTTTATTTGTTCCCACAGAAAAATACATGTGCATTAAACTGGTAGCAGAACGAATTCTTTTTTGCTTTTT
>JAJTUV010004823.1:0-15385 GCA_021653895.1 Mastomys natalensis
AACCAGGATTCTAGGGCACATCTGTTCTCACAAGGTAGAGACTTAATACTTATACACCATGTTCTCCCTCCTCCCTGGTTCATCCAACCAACCTCCACCTACAGCCTGGAAGTGACAGAACCTTTAAGAGGTGGGTACAAATTGAAGACAATTATGATAGTACTGCTTGGTCTCTCTCCTCTCTTTTTCTCTCTCTTTTCTCTCTCTTTTCTCCCTCCCCTCTCCCCTCTCCCCTTCCCCTCTCCCCTCTCCCCTCTCCCCCTCTCCCCCTCCTCCCCCCCCCCTCTCCCTCTCCCCCCTCCCCCTCCCCCTCTCCCCTCTCCCCTCTCCCCCTCCCCTCTCCCCTCTCCCTCTCCCTCTCCCCCTTCCCCCCTCCCCCCTCCCCCCCCTCTCCCCTCTCCCCTCTCCCCTCTCCCTCTCCCCTCTCCCCTCTCCCTCCCCCTCTCTCCTCTCCCCTCTCCCCTCTCCCCTCTCCCCTCTCCTCCCCTCTCCCCTCTCCCCTCTCCCTCTTCCCCTCTCGCCTCTCCCCTCTCCTCCCTTCTCTCCCCTCTCCCCTCTCCCCTCTCCCCTCTCCCCTCTCTCTTCTCTTTCTCTCTCTGTTCCAATCAGGGAGATGGTCACCTGGGAAGGTGTGGGGGTGCATCTTAGGATAAACAAACCTCCTTAAGTCTCCTCTCCAGCCAGAAACTGACATTCCTGTAGGACAAAGTCAAGCAATCATTCCAGAGCTCAGTCTTGCCCTGCTGGTCAGCTACATCTCTGAGATTTGAGATTTGGCATGTCTGTCCTTCTCATCTCCTCTATTTAGCCCTCACTGTCATCACTATTGGAAGGCAGGTTCTAACACTTTCAGAATGCTGAGTTTAGTTAGGGTCTGCTGGTATCAGTCCTGTAGGCAACACTGGAGTGGAGGGGTTAACTCTATGTAAGCATTAACTTTGTGGACGTGTTGAGCTATTTATAATGTAATGTGTAGCTTCCTTTCTACAATAGAAAGTATGAAAGTGTTCTCAGAGCAAATAAAAATCCCCACCCCATGAGCCCAAACAAACATTTCCTATTTGCAATTTGACTCTTTCAGGTGGTTTATCCCAGTAACTGAAAGCTGACCAGCACTCTCAGAATACCTCAGTTTAGAGGTTACTCTGCTTTGAGAGAAGCCTCTAAACATGTTTAAATTAATAAGTCAACAAGATAATTCTGTTGTTAAGGATCCCAGTGATGTGGTGTAGTGCCTGAGGCATTCAGACACAGGAGGGTAGGAGCTGATGTGGGGTTTCTGCTCACACAGAGGCTATGAGATTCAGTATCTGAGAGAACTGAGCACTCTTAGCCAAGACTACAACTCAGACCCCAAAGCCACCTCACCCTTGTTTTCTGCAGCCTTTTGCTCTTTCCTATTTTATGAAATTTGAAAATGAGTCACCAGGCTGACACTAAGGAGAGGCTAAAAGAACACAAGCTGTTCTGAAGTATTTCACCTTACAGAAAATAAACAGATTTGAACTCTAGCTCCCACAGATAATATCCTGCTTTGTCCTGCATTGAGGCAAATTTTGTCAAAATTAGACATAATTTGAGTGCAGATTACTATTTTTCTATTTTAATTCTCCTACAAAAGCCACTGCTTGAAGTGTTCAATCAGAAATCCATCAATAAGTCAATCCAGAAACTGTATATTTTGTCACATCTGCTTATAATTTTAATAATATATGATAAAAATGTTTCTTTTTTAAAGAATCAAATAAAATTAAGACTGGGAAAGTTAATGACTCAGTTCACAAAGTGTTTGTCACACTTCAATGTATCACATGATGTGGGCTCATACCACACCAACACACACACAACACACACATACACACATGATAATAATAATAAAATACAATTTATATGAGCCAAGTGTGCTGCCTTGCTTTTGTCATCTGAGCACATAGGAAACTGGGGAAGGATTGCCATGATTTCAGGGCCAGCCTGGGCTATAGGTCTACAGAGTGAGATCATGTCTAAAAATGAACAAATAAAAGAAAACAATTCATTAAGTTTCAGAAAAGTAACCAATGCATTTATTTCTTCTTAGAAAGACATAGATATATTTGCTATAGCTGATGTCTTGTTTTCTGTAAACTCACTTTTAAATGTGTGTTCAGTTCTGTTATTTGTTCTTTTTACTCTTTATAGCAGAGATGGCCAACCTTGTCTATAAAGGGCAGACAGTAAATACTTTCAATTTTCTGGGACATACATTCTCTGTCCCGCTTACTCGGTTCTGTTACTGTGGCAACAGCGAAGACAGTTGAAAACTCATGTGCATAGTCAAATACAGGCCTGCGTGTAACTGTCCCTCTTCTGTTTTAAATAGCACACACCTTGTTGTGTGGTGACATGGGATAACCAGGCATATAATGCTTATTTTATGATCATACAGGTTGGTTGACATTTCTGTATGCAATTAAACTTTCTGCTGTAACTTAACTTACTTGCATGCTTGTTTCACTAGGGAGAATATAAGCTTTTTAATAATAATGTGGTGGTTAATATTAATTGTCAACTTAATGAGATTTTAAATTATCATGGAAACAAATCTCTGGGCATGTCTGTAGGAGGAGTATCTAGACTGATTGAATAGAGAGGACTCACCCTCAGTGGGAGGTACCATCCCATAGGATGGAGTCTAAGATACGGTATGACCAGCTGCCTCACGTTCCTGTTACCAGCAAGGACTGTAGCCTCAGACTGCTATCCAAGATAAACCTTTCTGTATTTAAACTGTTAGGAGCAGATATATTGTCATGATGGTACATAACAGAACAGGAACAGTCCCCCGGAATGTCACATAAAACATTCTAGAAGACAGAGCATGTATTTAAGCACCTTCAAGTCAAATTCTCACTTGTTATTTATCAGCTGTGTGACGTGCGACGGTTTCGTCATACTGTGTCTATTTCATCCTCTGTGAATTAGGACATGGGGCAAAGACGCCAGGAGGTAATATATGTCAAGGATATAGCGACCCAGGAGTTGCAACTGGGTCCTGAATCCTGTGTGTGACCTTTCAGACCTGACTATGGGCAACTGTAAGGCTTTGTCAGAAAAGCCCTCTACCAGACTCATACACGGTCAGTGCTTTAGCTTTCTGAAGAGAACCAAGCCAACAGATCCCAGACCAGCTTAGCAGATGTTTATCTGCTTCCTAGGTGTCTCCATTTGGAAGTCTCTTCATTTCTTCCTGTTTATTTCCACCAAGACCTTGGTACCAGGAGGCCTAAGCTAAGGCAGCTTTCCTTCCCTCTACTTCTAGCCCTTTCCCCTCTCCTTCCTTCTCATCCTAGGGGGTCCAAAAGAAGCTTTGTAGATCAGAACCCTGCCATGGTCCAATCCCTCCATCTGATGCTTGTCACCTGACCCTAACTTGTTGCTGTTTGTCAGTCCTAGCCTTTGCCTCTTGTTTACTTAGTTACAATAAGTAAATAAAGGTTTGGCTGCTGCTTTCAGCTTAGCTTACTGCCTTCGTAGGCTACCTCTAACATCCAGCAGCTGTATTTGAAAACAAAGGTAATTTGCAGCAGATCCACCCTATGCATCACTTATTACTCTCGTGCAAAATTCCCACTCATAGGAATTAATAAGGATGTGTTTATAATTAGTGTCTAATATCTGTCACTCAGGACCTGGGTCTCAGCGTTGGCAGAGTATGATCTGTAATTTTGAACTTCTCCTCATATCTTTGCATAAATATAAATCTACTTTAAAGTGTCAAATGTCTGGTTTTTCTCATTCTCTGTATGTTGTAATTTATGAGGTTAAGAGTATACATGATTCAATATGTCAGTGACTTCATGCATCATACAAGCTGAGGAACATTTGCCATATTAAAAATTCAGGTTTCACCAGGCAGTGGTGGTGCATGCCTTTAATCCCAGCACTTGGGAGGCAGAGGCAGGCGGATTTCTGAGTTCGAGGCCAGCCTGGTCTACAGAGTGAGTTCCAGGACAGCCAGGGGGCTACACAGAGAAACCCTGTCTCGAAAAACCAAAAAAAAAAAAAAAAAAAGTGTTTAAAAAAAATAATTCAGGTTTCTCTCAAACTTGTATTGATGTAGCTAAAAATGAAATATAAATTAAAGCCTGATACTCTTCTAGATATTCTTGATGAGGCAGTGAAAAGAATCATAGTGTTCATCTTAACAGTATATGTTCAGCTTAAAATATTTTATATCTGTCCTAGTTAGCGTTACTATTGCTGTGATGAAACATGTGACTAAAGGAAAGAGGAGAGGAAAGAATTTACTTCACTCACAATTCCATATAACAGTTATCATCAAAAGCAGTGAGGACACAACTTCAAACAGGGCAGCAACCTGGAGGCAGGAGCTGATGCAGAGCCCATGAAAGAATGTTATTTACTGGCTTATTCATCCAGGCTTGCTCAGCCTGCCATCTATAGAACCCAGGACCACCAGCCTAGGGATGGAACCACCCACAATGGGCTCAGCCCTGCCTCATCTATCACTAATCAAGAAAATACCTTAAGGCTTGTGTATTTCATAGAGGCATTTTCTCAATTGAGGCTCCCTCCTCTCTGATAACTAGCTTGTGTCATAGACATAAAATCAGCCAGCATAATTTTTAAGACAGGGGCATTCCTGTAATCCCAGCAGTGGGAGGCTGAGGCAGGAGATTCCGTAGTTCAAGGACGTCTTGGCTACACAGCAAGTTCAAGACCAACTTAGATTGCATGAGACTGTCCCCAAAAATATCCTTGGGGTGGAGAACTGGAAGGAGTAAGACAGAGAGGAAACTGTTGTCAGGATGTATTATATAAGAGAAGAATAAATACACATGTTTTTTAAAGATCCTTTAAAAAGCCTTTGTATTTTCTGGCTGGTGATAAGTTACCATATGCAACCTTACAGGAGCTGAACATATTTAACATAGTTATTTTAAATGTTTACTGATGAAGGAAATTGAAGGCTCTTCCTTCTCAGGAGCCCTATAATGCCACCCATGATTAATAACTCTCTTACTAAACTTTATCTGAAGGATAATTCACCTCAATTTCCTTTCTACAAAGCTGTAATGTCTTTTATTATCTATAGCTCTCATCTCCCAGAAGATGAGTCATAGAAAGCACAGTCAAATCATAGCACCAATGAACAAGTGACTCAAAATGGGATCTGAGAAGAGGGATGCTGTATTCAAGCCCCCATAACCCAATAACCACAATTAATTTTATGTAATTTTTTTAAATTTATGAATACTTATTCAGATAATATCCTAAATATATTTACAAAAAATAATATTTCTTCTTAAGGTCTAATGAGATGGTAGGTACTCATGTGCCGAGCTGACAACCTGAGTTCAACTCCAGATCCCACAAGAGAGTACGGACTCCTGAGACTTAGCCTTTGACCTCCATTGGTGTACCCGTGTGGTTGTACATACTCAAGTGCACGTGTGCACAGGCACATGCACACGCACACAGACACACATACACACACACACACAATCAATACATATATAATAATTTATTTTTTAAAATTATTTATTTATTCACTCATGATACTGGATAACAAACCTAGAGTGCAAGCAAGCACTCTACGTATGCCGTCTTCCACTGAGCAACATCCACGGCCATGAATCATTTTTATTTAAAACAATATGTCATATATTAGCTTGCCATATCAGCTGATGTTATCTAGTATACTAAAATATTTGTTTAATATATAATTTAGAGTAAGCATTGTCATGAAATTTTGAAGTATCTAATGTTACTGACCCAGTGACTCAGATGACAGAATATATTTATATTTCCCCACCAACCTTTGGGGAGCTGATACTGGAGAACAAAGCCAGTATCCAGTCAGCAAGTATGGCAGTACAAGGTCTTCTCCGATCCATTCATCTTAGTCTACGTTACTGGTCGTGTCAACTATCGCGTTCACATCCACCAAACGTATTTGTTTGGCAGCTAAGATGATATGATAGATGCAGCCTGTCATTTTAAAGCCAGTTCCTAGTTTATCATGGACTTGAGGGGGTAAATGCAAACTTAAGACCAGCATCTTCGGGGGTGCACCTGCTTAATGACTTGGTAATGGGAGGAATTTGTTCTATGATAATTACTGAACTTTACAGGGAGTCTCAAGTGTATTTTTACGATTTATTATCGCAGTTGTACAGGGTAGGAAGCAAGCAATAACTTATCAAGTCACTGTTCCAAGCTTCTTTTTAGTGCTGGCTGATTGTTAAGGCCATTGTGTAGCTAGTATTTCTCCTTGCTGAAGTTGAAAACAAACAAAATGCCCTTCAGTATCCAAAGCTCTGGATCTGTGTTAGTTTCTTTGAGATAATGATGGTCTACACTCCAGGTCGAGATCAAAGGTCACACTGTCAAGAAATGAAAGGGATAGCTTTAAAAGGATATTGGGTCGATGAGAGCTGTTCTCTGCCCCTTCAGTTTTCTCCTGGGGTTCACAAAAGAAAGTGAAATCTGAGAAAACAGAATCTTCTAGCACCAATGGGGAATATATATACAATGTGGTATATAGGCTTAAAAGGTCACGGAGGTCATAACAGATTGAGAGCTGCCAGGGGGAGGGGTGGAAACCTTGGTTTCAGTTTTGCTAAGATGGCAGAGTTTATGAGAACAAAACATTCAAGGTCAGCCATAGATACTTAGGTATGTAAAGGAGAAAGTCTTTAGAGATAATCAATTCACGTTGAGAAATGTCACTCTCATTGAGGCTGAATTCCCTGAGCACACTTATTCATGAGCTACACTGGATTCTTTGGCTTCCAACCTGACCAAACAGGCCTCCAGAGACTGCAGAAGAGGATGAGCTAAATCCTATAGTAACTAGAATAGCAGGTAATTAGAAAAGTAAGTCGTGGGGGTGCGGGAGTGACAGACGGTGCATTGTACATTAAACATAAGTGATACTTGCAGCGCACAAGCCCTGGTTCCTGCTCTCTGGCTGGAGCCTATTTCCATGCATATAAAAATATTGCTCCTGTCAGAGATCTGCCGTCAGATAATAATGTCTACGCTTTATCGAGCACCTTGCGTGGCCCTTCCATTTATTTCATTCCCTCTCCATCTCAATTGCTCAAGGAGCATTCTGTGTCCATTTAATAAACAAGAAAAGTGAGCCTTGAAGAGATTTGGAAAACTGGCCAGAGACACAGAAATAAGAATCTCTACTACAAGGTTCAGCTCAAGGCTGTCAAACACCAAAGTCTATGCACCTTCAACTGTCCCATGCCAAGCTAATGGCTAGTGTTTGTCACCATGTCAACTGCATTTTTAAAACATTACCATTTTAATCCCTGTGTTCATGCCTTTGGTCCCAGCACTTAGGAGGCAAAAGCAAGAGAATCTTTGTGAATTTGAGGACAGCTTGTTCTATATACTGTACTCCAGGCCAATCAAAGCTACCACAGTGAGACCCTGTCCAAAAACAGTATAAAAAGACAAGTGAAGTGTTATTTACTTTGTTAATAAGAATCATGTGTGATGTTTCAACAATTTCAGGGAGATTCTCTAAAAACTTATTATATATTAATTGTACATAATAATGGGTTTTGTTATGACAGTTGCATACGTGCATTTATTATACCTTGTGTGTGTTGACTTGTGGGTAGGAACTATGCAGGGGAAAAGTGTTTAGGAGCTGCATATTAACTCCTGCTCAAAAGTATTTTTAGAAGACTATAAATTGTATAAAAATACTCAAGTAGACTGTATTAAAAAATACAAAAATTGGGAAATTGGGAACCAAGGGACTAGTTCTTTTGTTAAGGAGACTTGGGACAATGATAGAACTTCCTTCCTGATTCTACAGCCCCATTTTCTCTCTATACAGCAGAGCCTTCCTCCACCTCCTGGTCACAGAAGACTCTGCAGCTCATGTACCCAGCTGGCTCTGTAGGACCAATTTACAGTCTCTTGCATTTCTCTGCAACCTCTGCCTGAGACAGAATTTCCATTCTGAGAAACCAGGCCATAACTAAGGCAGCAGCCTCGTCTACAATGGGAATTGACTCACTAGTATTGTGACATGTAACATCAGATAGATTGAAAAAAACACACTGTCAGTCACAGGGGGTTAGGAGAAAACCCATGTCTTTCTGGGAGTGCCTAGCTCTGGCTGAATTTACTCTGTCCTGTGCCCTGCCCAGGACCTGACTTGTTTTTCTTGCTCAACTGTTGTTGAGATGCAGAGGGAAAAAAAATGAGGTCAGAGTATGCATGGGAGGCACTAAGCTCCACGCTCGACCTGGCTTTTCTCAGAAGCTCACCCTGCAGGGATGGACCGACTAAACAGTCTCGGTCAGTGCGTTGGCGTCTCGTTCCCCACTCTGGGACATTCTGACTCTTGATTTGCTGATCTGCTGTTTTAACAGATTTTTGATTAATTATTATTATTGTTCCTTTGCCATGGTCCACTTGTGGCTAGCAGAAGACGACTTTGTGGAGTCAGCTCTCTCTTCCACCTTTATGTGGGTTCCATGAATCAAAATCAAGTTATCAGCCTTCACAGAACAACACACTTTTATCAAGTGAGCCAATTGGCTAGTCCTGAACTGTGGAGGGAGGAAACCGCCTTGTGCACACAGATGAGTGTTGGAGAAGCTGGGAAGTTAAACACACAGACGTTAAACACAACAGAATGAGGTGAGCAGCTGCTCTTCCTGGAATGCCAGGAATGATGCACTTTTATAACCTTGGTGAGCCTTTGCTGTCCAATGAGTCAGGCTTTGTCCATATTTCCCAGAATCTACTTGTCCCAGACCCCTTCCTCCTCAATCTTGAGCATTGCTTTCAGACCATAAAACCCATTCTTATTTTTTATTGGATATTTTATTTATTTACATTTCAAATGTTATCCCCTTTCTCGGTTTCCCCTCTGCAAAGCCCTATCCCATCCCCCACCCCCATCTCCCTGCTTCTAGGAGGGTGCTCCCCCACCCACCCACCCACTCCCACATCACTGCCCTGGCATTCCCCTACACTGGGGCATCGAGCCTTCACAGGACCAAGGGCCTCTCCTCCCATTGATGCCAGATAAGGCCATCCTCTGCTACATATGCAGCCGGAGCCATGCAAACCCTCTTCAGCTCCTTTAGTCTTTTCTGTAACTCCTCCATTGGGGTCCAATGCTCAGTCCAATGGTTGGCTGCAAGCATCTGCATCTGTATTTGTCAGGCTCTGGCAGAGCCTCTCAGGAGACAGCTATAACAGGTTCCTGTCAGCAAGTACTTCTTGGCATCAGCAATAGTGTCTGGGTTTGATGTCTGTATACGAGATGGATCCCAAGGTTGGGCAGTCTCTATATGACCTTTACTTCAGTCTCTGCTCCACACTTTGTTCCTAGATTTCCTTTAGAAAGGAGCCATACTGGATTAAAAATTTGGAGATGAGTTGGTGACCCCATCCCCCAACCAGAGGCCTTGCCTAACCTCTGGATACAGTCTCTACAGGTTCTCCCTCCCCTTTATTGAGCATTTCAGCTAATCTCATCCATGTTGGGTCTTGGGATCCTCTTGTTTTCCTGGCATCTGGGACTTTCTGATGGCTACCCCCTGTTCCCCATCCCCATTGCTACACACCTCTGTTCAGTTTCCTGACCCTCTGTATATCACCCTGTCTCCTCCCACACCTGCCCCTTCCTCCCCTTCTCTCTTCCTCCCAAGTCCTTCCCACCCTCTACCTCCTGTGAGTATTTTGTTCCCCTTTCTAAGAAGGACATCCACACTCTGGTCTTCCTTCTTCTTGAGTTTCATATGGTCTGTGAGTTGTATCATGGGTGTTCTGAGATTTTTGCCTAATATCCACTTATCAGTGAGTACATACCAAGTGTGATCATTTGTGACTGGGTTACCTCACTCAGGATGATAAGCAATGTCACTTGAGATTTACAATAAAAATGAAGTGATTTCTATGTTATCTTAGGGCCAGGCCAATCCTGACACCCACAGGCATTATTATGTTCATCTCAGTCAAGATCTCTAGACCCTAAATCTTGGGCAGTATCTCTGAGTCAACAGAATCTTTTCTTGTGAAAGAAGCCATCTGTAGTTTGCAAAGAATTTCAGTGTGAGCACGTCTTAAACTGTCATGCATTTGGGACTGGGTTAATTTTTATCTGAACACTTTTTTCCAAAAGTGTCCTGTGCTTAAATATGGTTAAAGTAAAATGAACTGGGCCAGACTCTAGAAGTCCTAGCTCAGTGCTGGTTACAATAAAACAGGGCTCTGCAGTGTTCTATTCTAACCTCACCCTGATTGTTTATCCCCTGCCTGCTGTAAAGCCTGCAGGGGAATCACCACACTGACCCGCACATTTTTATTATAACGAAGTTGTTTAGGAAAATTAAGAACCAAAACTCCTGCATGCTCAATGTTTCAAAAGTCCAGAACCAGTTGTCTTGCAGCTGACATCACCCCCTACACTGTTTTAGTCATTCTCAGTGGGTACATGGTACAGATTAAGTGTCACTAAAAAGTCCAGATCTCACATACTCCCAAATCTGAAACTCTCCAAACAGACATGATGTCACAAAAGGAAAGGGTGGAATATGACCCTGGGCAACCAGGGGCCACAGACAAACTGCAGACACACTAAAACTATGGTGTAAACTTATCTTCTGGCTATGTGTATCAGGTCTGTATAAGATAAAATAAATCTCATGTATTAAATCATGTCATCAACAAGATTATTTAATAGGTTTTATATATATATATATGGTTAATGCATATGAATATATAGTTAATACATATGAATATATTAACATGTGTACCCAATAATAATAATGATAAATATCCCAACCTTTAAAGACAAAATAAAAAATAATCCTAGCCTCAAGCATCAAATAAGGGTGACTGTAAGATAATGTAGAAGGCAGTAGTTCAGACTACTCCACTGCACACACAGTACAAGGCAGAATGTGAGTTTTGATAGTTTTGACCTTGGACAAAACACAAATTCCTCTGGGCTGAGGTGGCTCCATCCATCAAGTGTGGTCTATAAGTCATCTTCACCCCATAGAGCTGCTAAGAAGATGATCTGAGAGAATCCTGTAAGGTGCTCACTCAAGTCTAGCATTTGACTGCTGCCTCCCTGACTTCCAAATGACTTTTTCTAAAGTCTCGGCTTGTGAGAGGTGTCATGGCACTGGGCTTTTAATGACTGTTCAGTAATAACTGAAGTTTTTTGTAAAAGGGTTTGATGAACACGAGATGCTTCCCAATGAAACAACGCTTTTATTCTGGATCACTCAGAGATAGACTTTGCCTAAGGGATAGATGTTTGCTCTTAATTCTGTAGTGATCTTGCCCAGCTCCATGAAAAGCTAAGCCCCTGACTCTTTTGTCCCTAGAAACCCCTTTATGTGGTGGTCCTTTATCCTTTAGCTGGGGATTGTGCTTGTTCTGCCTCAGAATCACTGATGATATCTTCCGTTAAAGCCAGCCCCATTCACTGCCAATGAACAAGAGATATGAGCCCAACACAGGAAGAACTGTGTACTTTCTTATCTGACTGGACATTAAGAAAAAGCGGCCTGTCTTTCTATCTCATTATCCCTACTGAATTCAGTAGAAAGGTATCCCATCTTTGCCTTGCCACACAACAAACGAGAAGTCTGGCAATCCTATAAGAGTGGTAGCAAGGGTGTTGTTGACTCAGTAAAAAGATCCAAGATATTCTCTGAGCCAATGCCAAGTCTCTTGTATTAGTGAACTTGTGTTGACAAAGGCAGAGAGAGCCTGAGGCTGGCCAGGATACATGAGCAGGATGGGGCATGCACTGTACGGTGGAGCAAACAAGGACAGGAAAAGAAACAGCTAGGGGACGGCTGGATCAGACTCATGGGACCATGAACTCTGAGCCACACAGGTTCTCACACACTCTCGATTCGTGTAGCACATAGATTGGCAAGCACTGCCAGCCCTAATGTGTGCTGCAAGCGCACATCACCCCGGTGGGGTCTGATAAAGATCCTCGAAAAGAAGTTCAATTATAGAAGTTTAATATCTCACAAAAGCCACAAGGCTGGCGAGGAACATGTTAAGGATATTTCCAAAACAGGAACAACTGGGGTAAATATGTATCTTTCATGTTGTTTTGGTTTTTTGGTTTGTTTGTTTTGTATGTAACTAGGTTTCACCTACTAGTATAACTTTAGACACCCTCTGAACGAAAGCAATGAGGCTTGGAATTTTTTGTTGAAACATCATCACTCAGCATCTTGTATACAAGGTAGTTGTCCCTGTATTTTATAACACACACACACACACACACACACACACACACCTTTAAAAGAATATATCTTGGATAAATAAAAGAACACCCAGGGTTAAATAACAGGAAGACATGACAATTTCAGAGCATCTAGAGGTTCACTACAAATCTAATTAGCATACCCCAAAACTGTTCAGCCTCTGGCTTTACTACTTCCTTTTGTTCCTTTCTTGCTATCCCCTTGCCCTGCCCTTCACCATCTCCCCTTACCGTAGCATTTGTGAAAAGCAGCTGCTTTGGAATTAGCTGCCCTCTGTCCTACTAATTAGATCACCGATGTCGCTGGTTAAGAAGAAAAATGCAGTATCAAGGTTTATTTTTCAATAAAGAGTACATTTAAATTCAATTGTCCTTAGCTCCCGAGAAGCTCCTTTGAGATGCCTTCCATTCAACAAAGACATGCTGTAAATCACAGGCAGAGGATAGATTTACTGGGCACTTTTCTAAATTTGTCTTCCAAAGGAAATTTCTTCTGGGGTGTCAGATGAAAATGCAGTTTAAGTTTTGGCTCATTCAAAATCCAAAGAGTTCTGAAGTGGGTCCATACACAGAGACAGCATAATATGATCTTAACTGAACTTGGTTAATGGAAAAGCTTAACCTGAATGGCCATACAACTACTTACAGTTTTTATTTATCCTACAACGCTGTGTAAGTGTTAAAAGCACTTTGAGCAGAAATATTAACGAGCTTTTCCACATGTTGTCCCCAGACCACCCACATTTACATCTTGACTCAAGCATTTCAGAACAGGAATTAGAGTTCAGTATATACTCATTAAATAATTAAACAAATGGACCATGAACTAATGAATGCCTGGGGGAAACTAGTTCTATGCTCTTTTTAAATAGAGAATAAATACAGTAGTAACTCATTTTGTTTCCTTTAAATGATTTATGTAAAGGGAAATAGAAAACTTCTACCACTCTCTCTGTCTGGTGTTTTATGCACTTAGTGGGAGGGGCCTCTCAGAAGCCAAAGTGTTAGCTAAGACCTGCCAACTTGCAGCCTCTACCTGCAATGGAGATGTGATGTGATGGAGAAGTCATGTCCTGTGAGCTTTGATTGCATCAATACTATCTAAGTAAAGGCAGCGAGAATAACCATGTGTAACGAGCAAATGCCTGTTTGTTAAGCCTCTTTTACATTGTTTTCATTTAAGTTGTGAAAACGATGTCTTGATGCACGAAGTGAAATGCTTACTGCTCTTGGTTAAAGCTCAGAAATACTCGTGGGAAGGCAGCTCATACTCAGCCTTCCATAAGACAGTATTTAGAAATGATTATTCTCATTTCCTTAGCCTGAAAACTCCATCTAGTTTGCTACTGGCTTCAAAAGAACAGGGTGTTAATAATAAGTTCATTTGTGTCACAACCATGCACACACACATACACACAAATAAAGAATAATTTAAAAAGCAGAAAGTGGACATGTATTTTCCAGTGCCCACCTAGACATGGCACTGTTCTTCAAAGGTATTATTTGAATAGGCTCTTTAATCTAACATATTAGTTTTTAATAGACTGCCTAATAGTCAAAAGTCATAGGAAAAGATTCTTACCTATAATCAAGGGCTTGCCCAGCCTAGCCTGACAGTAAAGGCTTGCACCTTCAACAATTTGGCCCTTCATATTATTGCAGACCTACAAAGGTCTGTACCTGAGCTTCTACCTTAACCCCTGGCCTTCTGCCTCTGGAGAAACATGACCACTTTTATAAACATAAGCTCATTTGTATAGACAAGCCAGGCAACAACTTCAATATCATAGGGAATAATCAAATATGTTTAGCACCCAACAGACTCACCACAGCTAACTTCCTGCCAAGCCAGAGACCTCAACCTTCCGGAGCTACTTTGCTTACACAAGCAACACTTATTTTAAAATCCCAGGCCTCTCGGGTCATTGATGCTGAGATGTTTGGGTCTGTGAGGTATCTAACTGAATTTTTTCCCTACTGAGTCCTGAACTAGTTGAGAAACACATAAAAAAAAAAATGTCAACAAATAGAAAGTAGAAAACAAATCTTATGCTGTATCAATTAAGCCTAGGTTAAGTGACAGATTCTCTCTGCAGACAAATAGAATTTCTAATACATGTGGACCAACATGTGATTCTGATCTCTGGGTCTGGTTTATATCACTTAATGTAATGTCCTTCAGTTGCATCCATTTTTCTGTAGTGGACAAGATTTTTGTTTTTCTTTATGGCTGAATACCGGTCATGTGTGTAGGTGTATATGTGTGTATGTGCATTCATGTGTGTGTGATTGTGTATATGTGTACACATGTGTACACATGTGCATGTCTCAGATGTTTTTAGTCCATTCATCTGTTGGTAGTCACCTAGCCTGACTCAGTATGTTTGCAATTACAAATATCTCTTTGCTATACTAATTTTCTTTGTCTACATAGTCAGTAGTGTGGTTGATTGCTGGATCATAGGTCTATTTTTGATTTGTTCAGGAACCTCTAGTTACAATGGCTGCAGCTAGGCAATGCCTGTCTTGCTGGAGGCCATGTTGATGCCTGTGGCCTATGTTAGCACTGAGGTTCATGTGGCTATCATGGTCGTGCTGCAGACTGAAGCCATGTTGTGTCTGTGGGCTGTGCTGCCACTGAGCCCATATTGATCTGAGTGGCCTACACTGCCACCTGAGGCCACAGTGATGTCTGTGGTCAAGGCTGCTTCCAAGGGCCTTGTCTGAGTCTGTGCTCCTACTGCAGGGGGGCCATGCTCATGGTCTGTGCTATCACTAGACACCATGCAGAAGCCCCTGATCCACGCTGCAGCTGACTGGGAAGAGTAAGAAAACTATGTTTGCAGTGATATTGATGCTTGCAGACACAGCATTGAGAAAGAAGGACATGAACAACCACTACTCCTACCTCCCACCCTCCCACCCCCAAAAAGTAACAATCTAGACAGTATGCTATTGCATATAATCTTTAAAAGGAGTTCTGAGGAGGGCGAAGTATTGTTCTCCACAGCTGATGACATGGCTTTTGGTGGGGATGTCGGAGGGGAAGGAGTCACTGCTATTTAAGAGGCAGTCCACTGAGAGTTTGACCATACTCCAGGGAGT
>JAJTUV010004824.1:0-14615 GCA_021653895.1 Mastomys natalensis
GGGGCCCCCGGGATGTTTTTTCCCCCCCACACAAGCCCCCCAAAGGGGAAAAAACTGGGGGGTGAAGTCAAAAAGCTTTTAAATTTTTGAAAAACCCCCTTTTAAGCATCTCTTTTTTAAAACCCCCTTTCCACACCCAAGGGGAAAAACTGACCAGAACATTTTTAAAGGGGAAAAGTGCGTTTTTCCCAAAATCCCCCGCACAGTCGGGGGGAAGGGGGGCCCCCCTTTTTCAGCACAGAAAACCCTTTTCCCGGTTTGAGCACATAAGCACATGTCTTCAGGGCTGGAAAAGTATGGGAAAAAGGGAAACCCCAAAAAAATCATTTCCTGGGGGGCCCATCTACCTTTTTTTTTTTTTGGGGTTTTTTTTAGCTGTTTTTCCCCCCCCCTCCCCTTTCTCTCTCTCTCTGTCTTTTTTTCCCCTGTCTTTTTTCCCCCTCTGTCTCTCCCCGGGCCCCCTCTTCTCTCTGTCCTCTCGCCCCCTTTTTCTCGGGGCTCTCTCTTTTGGGGCTCTCTGTTTTCTCTTTTGTCTGTCTCTCTCTGCCCCTTTTTCCCCTTTTCCCCTCTCTGCCCCCTCTTTTCCTCCTCTCTGTCCCCCCTTTTTTCTCTCGGTCCCCTCTCTGCCCCCCTCTGTCTCTCTCTTCTCTTTTTTGCCCCCTCTCTGTCTCCCCCCCTGTCTTTTCCCCCCCCTTTTCTCTCTCTCTCTTTTCTTTCCCCTTTTTTCTCCTCCTCTCCTCTCGGGGGGGGGTTTTCCAAATAGCCTTTGATAGCAAACCCCTGACCCAAAAAGGGAAACCCAGCAGAGACATGGTCCTTAAAGCTTTTCAGGCCGGGGGTCTGCCCCTTTTCCAAAAACCATCGGGCTTGAGATAAATTCCCCACCAAAAACCCCACTTTTTTCCCGGGGTTTTTGGGGATCCAACTCTGGAACACTGACACTTTTTCTTACACAGGTTTTTTACTGACGGAGCAATCCCCCCACTGGGGAGCTGCCCCTTTTTAAGGTAGAAAAACAGCCAGGATTTCCCCCAAAAAAAAAAGTCCAGCGGCAAAACCCAAAGGGGTTCCCCCAAAAAGCCCCATGGGGGAGTTTTCCCAGCCTCTTGCTTACTATTCCTGGAACCCGGGGGTGCAGAGACTTAGTAGACAGTGTTTAAAACCCCTTTTGGGAAAATGCTGCGGGGGTAGTCGAGAAGCTTCCTTTAAATAGGGGGGCTTTTAAAAAGGGTCACGGAGGGGGGGGAAGGCCTCAAAACCCCCGGGAGGAGGGGAAGGGCTCGGGGGACATTTAGAAAACGGGGGAGCCACAGTGTGGCCCTGAAAAAAATTTTATTTTTTTTGGGGCCCCGGGGGAAAAGAAACTTTTTAAGCAAAAACCCAAAAAAAATCACATCAAAATGGGAAAAAGGAGAAAAAATTTGGGAAATGCAGGATTTGTCAACCCCTGCGCAAGTGGGCGTTTTTTCAGGAGGTCTGGCCTTGGGATGGGAGCATGGGAGAGGGGAAAACCCCGGCCCGGGGGGGGGGGGGGTTTTTTTGACGTGTAATTTCTCTGAGGCCCTCTTATCAAAAGGGGCGTCCCCCAAATGGGAGATACCAATTTTACCCCCCAAAGCCCCCGGTCCACCTCTCGTTCAGTGGTCACATGGGGGTTTCCCCCTCCCAAAGGGGCCCCCCCAGAAAAGCATCTCCCCTTTTCCCCAAAAAACCCCTTCTGTCCTGGGCCCTCAGAAGGCCATCACATCTGACCCGGAGACTGCACAAAAAGCTAAAAAGTCAGGTTTGCACTTGAAACCCATCCCCGGAGGGCGGGGAAATGCAGGGGGGTTGGGGCCCTAGCCCGGGGTTTTTTTGAAAAACCCCCCGGGTTTTTCTCAGTAGACAGGGGGGGCCTGCTCAACTGCTGACACACAAAAAGGAACCGGGGGGGGCGGGGGGATTGTTGACGGGGCCGGACCGTGGCCAGAATCATTCTCAGGACAAAAATTTCTCTGAGGAAAGGGGGGGGGGTTTAAATAGGATCAGGAAGGGTTTTCCCGTGCAAGGTGCATTTTCAGGAGGGGCCGGGGACTGTCTGGCCGAAGATGGTCCACCCAGACACAGCGCCGGGGGAAAAAAAGATTAACACGGGAAGGGCCCCCGACGGGTTTTTGGTGTCTGCTTTTTACGGGGTGACAGAGGCAGAGGGCCACCCCTCCTAATTTTGAGTGCTGCTGTACAGTCCCCCCGCCGGGGGGAAAACCCAATATTAATACATACACACAACACACCACACCACACAACACACACACACCCCACAGTTTTTCCCCCTTTTGGAGGTGGGAAGCAGCCTCAAACCCACGAGCCACAGGGGAAAGCCAAAGGGGGGCCCAAATCCCTCCAGAGGGGTTGGGGAAAACCCCCCTACTTTCCAGTTCGGTGGCGGAGGTATCTTTGATTGCTTTTGGAGGTGGCTTCTCTGATTTCCCCCTGTTCCATACTGGTTTTTTCCCTATAAAAATTTTTTTCCCGTTGCCTCATCTTTTTTCTCTTCTCTTTCTCCTGTCCCCCCTTGGGGTTCTCTCTCCCTTTTGTCTCTCTGTCCCCGTCTTTCCGGCCCCTAAAATTCTCTCTCTTTTCCCCCTCTCCCCTTTTTCGTCTTTCATTCCCCTTTTCTCTCTGCCTGTATCTCTGTTTTTCTCTTTCTCTCTCTGTCTTTCCATTTTTTTTTTCTCTGTCTTCCTCTTCCCCCGCCCGCCCCCCCTTTTTTTTCCCCTTTTTTTTCTTTGAAAGGTTTTCGAGGTCTTGCCCATGGGCCTTCAATTACAAACTTTTCCTTCTACACACACACACACACACAACACACACACCAACCCCCCCCCTGACCCAAGAAGGCCCGTAAAAGGAAGGTAAGCGTGGTGGCCGCAACCAA
The DNA here is from genome assembly GCA_021653895.1 of Mastomys natalensis. Classification (NCBI taxonomy): domain Eukaryota; kingdom Metazoa; phylum Chordata; class Mammalia; order Rodentia; family Muridae; genus Mastomys; species Mastomys natalensis. The sequence continues at coordinate 2,915 of JAJTUV010004824.1, forward strand.
ACCTGGAGTGAGGGTCCGTGGAACCCAAAGTAGGAGGGGTGAATATCAGCCAGATTTAACCCCAGACCTGTTTGTGATTAGCCCCCTCCCCCCTTCCCCCTCGTGCTATCAGCAATACCCTCATATTAAATAAAGAAACACAGACCAGACAAAAGGGTCTCGAGGCCTTTTTTTTTTCCCTCCCGGGGAAGGCAATAATCAAGGATCAAAAAAGGAAAATCCCCGAAAAGCAAGGGCCATCAGAGTCGACCTGTTCACCTTGTCAGACAGAGGGCCAGCCTGAGGTTGTGGATGTGCCAGAGGTAGCCTGCACGCCCAAGGGATTAGAGATACGACACTTATATGGGCTCAGAGGAGGAATGAGGTTACACTTCTGGGGGGGACATCTATGGCCTGTACAAGACTGGAATATCCACAGATTCCGTGAGTTCTGTAGACAAAATCATGCAGCACCAGCAGCCCCGTTCTTTTCTAGCTACACGGTACTGCCAGGTGATGGGGCTGTCCCAGTTGTCTGCCAATAAGGTATCTTTCAAGTCTAAACTCCAGAATCCTGTGACGACAATCAACCTTAAAAGGTTAAAGTGGTCCTGATCCAGTGGGCTCCTGGTCTCTAAGAAATGGAAACCCTAAAGGAAGACAGTGGCCCCGAGAGGAGTGATACAAATACCCAGGGAGAGACTGGAACAATGTAACCACAAACAGGGACTCCAGGGCCCCCGGGAGCCCTCAAAAGTATAGCCCTGGGTTTACAGCTCAATCTTAGCCTTTCAGCTTCCAAAACTTCCGAATCTCTGATCCTGGCAGATCATAGGCCATTGTTCCAGCAGCACGTGAATTGCTCTGTACAGGCTCAGCTGTGAGAGCAGACATCTTTATACAGGGAAAACCAACTTCTGCCTTAACCTAGGACTCACCTGTCAAACAGAAACCACCCCAGGCCCTCTGGTGGCAGCTTCTGGGATTTGAGTCACCACAGAAGACAGTCTAGTTGATTTCCTAGATCCTCACTGTCACGGGTGGCTGGGAGGCTCCTTTTTAGATCTTGCCTGGATTTTTCCCCGGGTAGTGCTGTCGCGCCCACTTCGCCGATAAGAAGACGCGGCAAACAGGATTCTTCTGACAGCACTCTTTATTATTCCGCTCTGTTCCAAGATGGAGAAGGACCCCGAGCTCGAGGAGCTCGGGCACTTATATAGGGCTCGGTTGGCGTGTGCGCCCCTCATTGGTGCTTCAGCGTAAGCCAATCAGAGGGAAACAGCTTGCAAGATCTAGTGGACAACTGCGCATGCGTTACTCTCGAGAGTAACCAGGAAGCAGGGAACCGGCGCCATCTTCCAATGGCGGAACGGCTCCCGACATCTCCCCCTTTACTTTATATTAAAATGTCAAACAGATGTACCACTACGTCACTGATCAGCCAAAAGCCTCCTCAACTTCCGGCGTTCGAAGTGACCGTGTGGGCGAGACTCTGTACACCTTTATCCCGTGCAATGGGACACGAGCCCTGGGAGATGTACAGATCCGCTCGACCGCACTCTGGTGCAATGGGAACCTGAGCCCTCAGAGATGTCTAGTCAGAGCAGAGTCTCAATGTCTGAGCATATTAAGCCAAGTTTGGGGGGATGCTCCTGTTCTACCGCAAGTAAAGCCTGCGCGATGACCACTTTGTTTGTCGCTGTTGTCTTTTCAGTTTGTTAAGCATCCAAAGAGAGAGCACTAGTCCACCAGCCAATAGTATACCAAATCGGGTAGAATTAGTTTGAATAATAGCCAATCGTAACCTTCTCATGGTCTCATCAAATTTTGTCAGCCAATTATATTACAATAAATGAGAAAGTACTTTTGAGAGATTGGCTGCCCTCGTGAAATTATCATATTGGACGGATGTAACACACAAGCCAGGGAATTTCGTTTTACACCCTAATTGAGCCAATTGCCACAATATATCTATTGACTATCATCAAGCCACCTTTCCATTGGGTATTTAAAGAGGCTTGTGTATCAATAGCTTGAGTAAGGGAAGATGACAAATTATTTAAAGTGTTAACAGTGGCCACTTGTCCCGACAGGGCCAATGAGGAAACAGTCAAGGAGGCAGCAACTGCAGGAGTGGCTATGATGGCCACAATAACAGCCGTAATACTAAAATCGCGCTTTTGTCCAAACAAGGTTAATGAACTATGCATGACCAGCATAGGTCTCAGGAACGTTGTCATAATTCCCCATCTCAGCTGCGGTTGTGGTGGTGGGTGTGTGGTCGCACATAACAGCATCAGACTCAGCAGCCATAGGATCAGGCTCAGGGGGCTTCCCATCCTGTTTTACCAGTCGGGTCAATCGTGCCGGGACCCAAATCGGATTGTCTTGATCCTGCGGGAAAACACAAATAGCTCCCCTGGATCGTATTAATACTGGATCCGGGCCTTTCCATATATTATTAATGACATCTTTCCATCTAACTTCTTCTCGCAAAGAACTGGGGGAGGCATGTCTGTCTGCTGCGGATTTGCCAGCAGAATCCAAATTTAAAAAATTTAAGGTAAATAAGGCCAGGGAGGTGGAGATCTTAGGTCCTTTGCCAGGGCCTATCCCCCCCCTTTTTGTTTTTGTAATGTCACTTTGAGGGTGCCATTGGCACGCTCCACAATTCCTTGTGCTTGCGGATTATATGGCAGGCCAGTAGTATGGCGTACAAACCCATCCGTAGACAAAATTGTTGGAAAGTCTTAGATGTATAGGCTGGGCCATTATCTGTCTTTAACTGTTGGGGTTTCCCCCAAGCTGCCCATGCCTCTAAGCAGTGGGTAATTACATTAGCCACCTTTTCCCCTGACAAAGGCGTGGCATGAATGATGCCAGAATAGGTATCTATGGAAACATGAACATATTTTAGTTTACCAAATGAAGGAATATGAGTAACGTCCATTTGCCAAAGGTGTAATGGTAAAAGTCCTCGAGGATTCACTCCCAAGGACGGTGAAGGTCTAAACTCTGCACAACCCGTGCATTTAAGAACAATATCTCGGGCTTGCGAACGAGACAATTTAAATTTGATTTTAAGAGTATTTGCTGGTACATGATATAATTGATGAAATTCTGTGGCTAACTGAATAGGATCTCGAGTTAGCATAACTTGTCTGGTGGCTCTATCTGCCAGTTCATTAGCGGCGGCCATAGGTCCAGGTAATAGAGAATGTGCTCGTATATGAACAATGCAGAAGGGATGTATCCTACCTCTAATGATATGCTGAATCTCAGAAAACAAGTGGGCTACAGTACTTTTAGATTGAATGATACCCACTGTTTCTAATATTTGAACTGCTTTTACTACATAATGGGAATCTGAAATTATATTTAGGGGTTGATCAAATCGTTTTAAAACCACTGCAATCATTGCACATTCCACTAATTGAGGAGAGGTATAATTAAAGAAATCTTAACAATCTTACCTTCAGCAACGTAAACTTCCTATTCCAGTATTAGATCCATCTGTATAAACATCTATTGCATTTTCAATGGGTTTAACTTTTGGTCATGCTTGGAAAAAATAACAGCATTATTTAAAACAAATTGTAACAGAGGATGTTTTGGGAAATGATTATCAATGGTGCCTGAATACGAGCATCTTAAAATAGCCCATACATCAATAGTAGAACACAGCACTTGTATCTGATGTGCTGTATATGGAACAATAAGAGAATCTGGGGGAACACCAAAATGAATTATAGCTTGTTGGATACCTCTTAGGGCCAGATCACCAACTGAGGTAGGATAATGACCCAACACCTTTCCTGGAGAAATATGGGGATGTATCCAAAGTAACGGACCATTTTGCCATAATACCGCAGTAGGTTGTTGTGGGGAAGGTATAATACATAACTGATAGGGAGCACTTAAATCAAAACGAACAAGCATGGCATTTTTAAGAGACTCTTCTACCATATCTAATACTTTGGCTGCCTCGGAAGTCAAAATGCGAGGGGGAGGTAATAGCGGCCTCACCTTCAAGAATAGTAAATAATGGCTTTAATTCAGAGGTGGACAATTTTAAGAAAGGCCGCACCCAATTTATATCTCCCAATAATTTTTGAAAGTCGTTTAATGTTTGCAAGTTGTCCCTCCTGATTGTCAATTTTTGTGGCTTAACTATTAATGGGGTTATGATAGTGCCTAGAAAACTACCTAAAGCTCCCTCTTGTACCTTCTCAGGGGCTATAAACAAATTTTTTGGTTTTTAAGGTTTTAGACAGGACTAAAAATGCCTCTTGTAGGAGCTCTTTATCAGAATAACACAATAAAATGTCGTCCATATAATGAACAACTCTAATCTTTTTAAACTGTTGTCTGATAGGCTGAATAGCAGCCGCCACATATAATTGACATATAGTGGGACTATTGGCCATCCCCTGGGGGAGCACTTTCCACTGAAATCTAATGTCAGGTTCCTCGTGATTTATACTTGGTAATGTAAAGGCAATCTTTCTCGATCCCTTTCATGTAGTGGGATGGAGAAAAAACAATCTTTAATATCTATAATTATAATATGCCAATTTTTGGGTAGGGCTGACAACAAGGGTAAACCTCTTTGAATCGAGCCCATAATTTGCATTTGTTGATTTATGGCTCTCAAATCATGTAATAATCTCCATTTTCCAGATTTTTTCTTTATAACAAAAATTGGGTATTCCAAGGGGAATAAGACTGTTCTAGATGTCCAGCAAGCAACTGTTCCTGCACTAGATTTTTTGCAGCAAGGAGCTTTTCGGAGGTTAACGGCCATTGTGGAACCCATACCGGGCCCTCCTTTTTCCAAGGTATGGGAATGGTCTCCTCAATGGCCCCTACGAAAAACCCAGTCCGGTTCGATCACTCTTCAAAGCTACGGTAATCGGACTAGTTCGTCCCTGCAAATATTTTCCTAATCCTTTTCCGGGCACGCTGCCCATCTCCTCCATCATCTTTTGGCTCTGACTGGAATAATCATTGGTCAATCTATAATTTAACTGTTTCAAAATTTTGAGATCTCCCAAAATCGAGTCATTATCTCCAGAGGACGTCTCCCTTCGGAGGATAACTCGGCCCTGGGTTCTCGAAATTGCGCTAAACTCGGATATATCCTTGACGATTTTTTCTCTTTTTCGTCTGACCTCAAGTTTTTCTTTTTCTTACTAATTCTTTCTCTTTCTATCTTCTTCTGTGATTTCTCTTTTCCTTTTGTATCCCCTTTCTTTTTTGCTTCTGATAGACTGTCTTGGTGGTCATCTAAAGTTTTTGTCCTTCTTTCACTTGCTTTTCACATCTCTCATCTGCTATGCAGGATTTTACTAGTTTAAATAATGGCCACGTACCCGGTCGCAATCTCCCCTTTTCCTTCTCCTCAGTTAGATCTCTCCCTAACTTTGTCCAAGACCCTATAGTCAGGGACCCAGAAGTAATAAACCATGGAGCGATCCTATCAACCTCCTTTAGGAAATCTACGATGACCTTATCTGGAACCTTCAAATGTCTTCCCCGAAGCAGTGCCCGCACCGCTTCAGACATAGGCTTCAGTTGCTGATTTCCCATACTTCCTTTCTCTACAGGAGCGGGAGTGCCTGCTCAGTTACCTACCTGAGACTTACAGCTAGCTATTCGATATTACAGAAAGGGTACGTGCAGATCTTGTCTTTTTTCCCACAATTCAGACAAAAACAGCAGAACAAGCCGAAAATGAAAGCGAGCAATATAATCAGAATGACCCACACAAAACCAACCATACCTTGCAGAAAACGCCTAGGCTCCTAACGCCGTCAGTTCTGAAACCTCTCCCGACGAGCAGTCCGGGGTCCTTCGAGTCGTTCCTTCGCCCGGGTTCGGCCGTTCCCGGGTTTCCGGCACCACTTTGTCGCGCCCACTTCGCCGATAAGAAGACGCGGCAAACAGGATTCTTCTGACAGCACTCTTTATTATTCCGCTCTGTTCCAAGATGGAGAAGGACCCCGAGCTCGAGGAGCTCGTCACTTATATAGGGCTCAGTATGGCGTGTGCGCCCCTCATTGGTGCTTCAGCGTAAGCCAATCAGAGGGAAACAGCTTGCAAGATCTAGTGGACAACTGCGCATGCGTTACTCTCGAGAGTAACCAGGAAGCAGGGAACCGGCGCCATCTTCCAATGGCGGAACGGCTCCCGACATCGTGCCAAAACACGTGGAAGATTGCCGGAACTCCCTACGATCATGTGCCAGCATGGCATTGTTATGTGCTCAGGCTAGCTGCAGTGAGAACCAGGCAGCATGGCTCCTACCCTGGCAGCTCACCTGGCAGCCTAGTAAGGATCCGGTTATAGTTATGATAACAGTGGGGTGACCCTGCCAGAAATTCAGTCCTCCTGTTATGTTTCATGCAATGGAGAGCAAGGTGAGGCTCTGTTCCTCCTGCAGCCAGACTTGACAGGGCCCAAACTCAGGTCTACCTGTACAACCGTTTCCTCTCGGCTCCCTCACCCCACGACTCTTGCTCCTGTCCCCTGTGGCTTTAGAATCTGCAGTTTATGAATCTTAGTTCCCAGGAAGGAAGAACACTTCACCAGTGACACAGCTGTAGTTATGTAAAAACAAAAGCCAAGGCCAGCAAGTGTTTGCTAAGATGCTGTGTGCCAATAAGCTGGCAGGCAGAGTAGATGGAATCTACATCCGGAACAAATGGGTCCTTTCTATCTGGTGAGAGAATACAGCTGACACCCAGGGTGTCTCCAGGTGCTGCCTGGTCTTCCTAAGGAGACTTGCCAACACGAGGAAGGAAGATAATATGAAGACCTCCAAGGATCAGACCCATCTGCAATGATCCTCTGGGTCAACCAGAGGGGAGTGAACCCCAGTCAGCGGAGATGCTACAATGACCAAGCAAGGACATAGGAGATAACCGTAAATATGGATGTTGCACACCACCAGCTCTAGGAGGTAAAACCATGGCTGCCATGCACATATGTATGCATTTTTATGTCTGTGTAGATATGTGGCTATGTGCAGATGTGTGTGTGGGAGTGTGAGGGGGCATGCATGCTGCATGTGTGCACTGGTGCACATGAATACACATGTATGTCCACACACATGCATGGCAGCTTGTTCTTGTGTGTGTACTAACATTGTGCACATTTGCTTATAGATAAGAGCATGCACATATGTACAAACACACAAATACATTTTGTGTGCCAATGTGTGTATGTATTTGCATGTTCATGCACATGTGCAAAGATGATTCTTTGCTCCTCCATGTGTCTCTTACTTTGGGATTTCATGAAAGTTAACAAGAATATGCGAACGGTGTCCCACCTAACCCTGGAGAGAAACCAACCCTGCCCTGAGACAATTCTGCAATGCTGTAAGGAAGTGAGTACCCTGGCTGTCATCTTTCATCTCCCTTCGCCCAGAGAGAGAAACAATCTGTTTGTCTCACAATTGCTCGTTGTATTTCTCAGAGCAGAGGTGTGGAACTCCCTGCCTCAGTGTTAGCTGGCAATCGACATACATATGTGTGCAGCCCCGAGAGGCAGTGTGTACCCATCATGGCCTGGTATCTCCATCCCAGACCATCCTTCATTCTTTGAGGTGGTGCTTCTCCATGCTGAAGGGTTCCCTGGAGTCCCTGATGGCATCAGAAGGAAGGTGGGAGGCTGGATCTAGAAGAAGGGCTGTTTGCTTTGGCTCCTTTGGTTTTGTTCCAGACATGGGGCTCATCCCTGGTGACTGCAAGCAACTCGAGCCTGTAACATCTGACATTTGCAAAACCAGCCGTAGAAGCACCCCTCTCAAGAGGAGACCCTGAACTGTGAGGCTGACTACAGCATAGGCATGGTAATTCCCACAGTCAGCTGGTGTCTGTCCCCATTCTCATTATGGCAGGCTTCTTAATGCTCTAATGAATTCCTTGGCAGCCAGTCCTCCTGAGACCATTGTCTTTCCTAAAGCCCACCCATGGAGGTGCCTGGTAAAGACCGTGCCCCCAGGGACTCTGACACTCCTCGGATCTGGCAGTGACCACCAGTTCGGGAAGGCCATTATTTTTTTTCCAAGTAGATAGTTAGAAGCCCTGATAAGGCCTGCAGTGGTCGGATAAACTAAGTAGTTCGCAGCCTCACCGCATGCCACAGCTTCTCCGAACACCCCAATACACTTCAACTCACACAGCCCCGATGACAACCTCTGAGGGCTACAGTATGCTGAACTGTGTTTCCCACATTGGTATGTTGAGGTCCTGACCGTATTTTAAAGTAGGGTGGTGGCAGGTAGGATGGCTAGATAAGGTCACACTGTATGATGGCACCCTTACAAAAAAAGGTCACAGAGACCTACAGGGAGGACACCATGGAGAGAGGTATGCAGACATAGGTGAGGCTGCCATAAGTCCAGACCATGAAGATATGAAGTTCAGAGGGATCCAGAGCAGACTCAGTGTCTTAGTCAGGATTTCACTGCTATGAACAGACACCATGACCAAGGCAACTCTTGTAAGGACAACATTTAATTGGGGCTGGTTTACAGGTTCAGAGGTTCTGTCCATTATCATCCAGGCAGGAACATGGCAGCATCCAGGCAGACTGGTGCAGGAGGAGCTGAGAGTTCTACATCTTCATCTGAAGGCTGCTAGCAGAATAATGGCTTCCAGGCAGCTAGGATGAAGGTCTTAAAATGAACCTGAGGCCACTACCCCATGGCAAGGAGGTATCACTTGCTCTCCATGGCCAACTCAGGACTTGCCAGGGCCTGAGACCAAGGGTGAGTCCAGGACCAGGGGCTCCTGCTGAGCTACAGATGATCCAGTGGGGCACTGAAGATCCCTGTCACCTGAAATGGAAAAGCAGCAATCCAGTCAGTTCTGTTCTGTGACCTTGAGTGGGTTTTTCACCTCCTCAAGTCGACAGGGAAGTAAGGCCAGCTCTAGATACAGTGAGTGGGACTCTTCTCAGATCTTTGCAAACACAGCACCTGGTAAGACACTTGAGTAGGAAGATGGTGCAAAGATGAGACCATCAGTCCCCTGAGCCAACAAGCAGGGCAAAAGGTCACAGGTGTGTGTATGTATATGTATGTAACATATGCATATATGTGTGTGTATATGCACGCATGTGTGTGCGTACATGCATGAGTGTATGAGAGTGTATGTGTGCATGTGTGTGTCTGTACATGCACATGTGTGTGCATGTTCATGTGTGTGTGCATGTGTGTGCATATGTGTGCATGTGTGTGTGCATGTGTAAGTGTGTATGTGTGCATGTGTGTGTGCATGTATAGCAATGGGCATGTTGTCTATGGCATGTGTCGGTATCAGTATTGTGTCATTTGTGTCCATATGTATCAGGTAATGTCCTTGTATGCATATACATATATAACTATGTAGATAGCATATAGATGTGTCATTATGTATGGTCTGTGTACATGATGGGGGGTATTGCTTGTTGTGAGTTTGCTAACAGTGTGTTACATGTGCACCTTGCATCTTGTATGTACTGGCATGTGGAGCATGAGCATATGTGTGTCTATGTACATGGTGGGGCATGCCTGTGTGTCTACATACGTGTATCAGTCAGTGCTGCATGTTCACTATGTATTTTGTGTCTGGTGCTTGGCAGATATGTACCTGTGTGCCTATGCTCTAACTTTCTGTGGAAAGACAGAAAACACTCTTTCCAAATCCTCAGCGGCTGTGCCACTTAAGACCACTCTACTGCCTCAAACCACAGGATCTGGCAATTTCTAGGATCCTGGGACCGGCTGAATAAAAAAAATGGGCTGCATCCCGCTCCTCTGACCCTCCTCCTCCTTAGAGAGCTCCTTAATCTAATTAGCTGGCATGTCCCATTCTCAGAATCACCCTACCTCCTGCAGTATCTCCTGCAGGGTCAAGGGCCAGAATGAGCAGGATCGCCTCCAAGCAGGGAACGTGAGCTGACAGGCCAGGTAGCAAGGATGCTGTGGGGAGGTGAGGAGACTTGTACCATCACAACCGTGGCTGGAGTTCCTGGGCCACATGGACGGGACCAGATGCTCGCTTGGTGCCTCAGTTTCCCTTTACTGGACTCAGAAGAAGATTCTGCATCATCCCATTTCTTTCAGAGTTACAGGCCAAGTCTTCTGTGTGTCCCCATGGCCAGTGTGACCTAGAAAACATTCCCAAAGAGGGACACTCGGGGCCATGATCCCTGCACCAGCTGCCTACACAGATCTACTTTTCCAAGCCCCCATTCTGAGCTGGGGTCTGGGTAAGAAGGGGCCTGTTGCTACAACCGTGGCCTGGTCTCACCTTGCCCTTCCCCCACCATGGTGCCCCTCTCTACTTTCTGGGGTTGTAGCTCTCGGCCTATTATCTCGAACTTCTGTTCGAAGACTGCTGTCCTTGCCTGATAAAAACCAGTAACTTTGAAAGCAAACTGGGTCTTATTTTCCTTGACAGCCCGCTTGAAGCATGCGGGCCGAGCTGGGGTTTAATTAAATGCACATTCGTATTCCCAAACAAATTAAGTACAATTAAGGACTCTGAGTTATGGGTATCTATCACTCCGTGATGTTTTTGTAAAAATTACCCATCGAGATCAAAGTCAGAGGATCTTTGCCTTAATTGCTTCATTAGGGCGCCGCGCACCAGGCTTCGAAAAGCACGGCCCTGGTGTCTCTTTGGGAATTACTCAAACGACGGCCTTTTGGGGTAATTGCTTCCACATTTTTCTCCTAGAGACGTCCCGTGGGCTCCACGGATCAAATTGCAGTAGTAGCTTGAGACATGCACTACACTCTGGGCCCAGTGCTGCGGAACAGCGTTTTGGGGATGGGGGCAGTGAGGCCCCCCTGACCTGGCCCGGAAGGAAAAACCTCTACTCTGTACAATATTTCAGTCGGACAGATGGTGATCAGGAAGGGACCAGGACTAGCCCCCAGGTTCCATGAAGCCAGCTCTCCCACCGTGTCATCCCAGCAGCCACAGGCCAGCCTGGCTTAACCACAATCTGAGGTATGTGGTGAGCTGTCCAAACCCCTGCAAAAAGCCCATGGCCTGTGGTAGGAGGCGAGGACATTGACCCCAGCCAGTCATTGACTTCTGGTTTTGGACTTTGCATTTCCCCCCCAACTCCAGGTCACTGCCCACCCTTTGGGAAAGGACAATCTCCCATATCTCATGCCCCCTGGAACCCTTCCAGAAATGAGGAAGGCTCACCCTGAAGCAGGCAACACCAACTTTACTTCAGGGGAAGGGGACATCAAAGGACAACTGATGCCAAAGGCTGTCTTCTAGGCCCTGCTCTGGTTTGGGTAGACACAGGGGGGCAAGCAAGAGTCCACTTGGCTGGAACTGGGGCCACCAGGTCAGAAAACAGGACACCACTTTTGTGGGAATTTCAGATTTTAGCGTTTTCCCTTGAGGGGGTCTCACAGTCTCATGGAGACATTCACAACAGAAACGTGCAGACCGGACTCCTAAACCAGCAGGAGCAACAAGCCTCAGGAAGAGGGGTGGAAACAGTTGATTGGTCTGTCCCCCGGTGGAGCTAGCCTTCTGAAGCTGTCCAGAGCACTCAAAAGGGGGTCCTTTCCCTGCCACTCCGCTTTCCCCACCAGAGTGTCCTACCCTGTGGAAACTAAGCTCAGCACTCCTTTGGTCCCTCCCTCAGAGCAGCGAGCGAGCCCCTCGCTCTCCAGCAAGGGCCTTCTCTCTGAAGCCCATTTTTT
>JAJTUV010004825.1:0-14793 GCA_021653895.1 Mastomys natalensis
CTCTCTCTAGACCATCACTATGGTCTTCTGTATGGTCTTGTCTAGGTCCCCTCTAGGCCCTGACTATGGCCAACTCAATGGTCTACTCTAGGCCCTCTCAAGGCCCTCACTATGGCTGTCTAATTGATTCTCTATAGGACCTTTCTAGGCACTCTCTCGGCCCTCCTCTAGACCTCTATGGTCATCTCTATGGTCCTTCTAGGACCTTCTATGCCCTCACTATGGCCTTCTCTATGGTCCTCTATAGGACTTGTCTAGGCCCTCTCTAGCCCTCTCAGGCCCTCACTATGGCTGTCTCTATGGTATTTCTAGGACCTCTCTGGCCCTCTCTATTACCTCACTATGGTCGTCTCTATGGTCCTATCTAGGCCTTCTCTAGTCCCTCACTAAGGCAGTCTCCATGGTCTTCTCTAGGCCCTCTTTAAGCCCTCCCTATGTCCATCTCAATGGTAATATCTGGGCCCTCTCTAGTCCTTCACTATGGCCGTATCTATGATCCTCTCAAGGCACCCACTAGGCCCTTACTGTGACCATCTCTATGGTCCTGTCTAGGATATCTTTAGTCCTTTACTATGGTCATCTCTATGGTCTCATCTAGGCCCTCTGTAGGTCCTCACTATGGCCGTATCTATGGTCCTATCTATGCAATCCTCTAGGCCGCTCATTCATTAGGCCACTCACTATGCGTCTCATGTCATCTAGGCCCTCTCTAGGCCCTCAGTATTGCCATCTCAATTTTCACATCTAGGCCCTCTCTAGGCCCTTACTATGGCCATCTCAATTGTCACATCTAGGCCCTCTACTAGGCCTCACTATGGCCGTCTCTATGGTCCTATCTAGACCCTTGCTATTGCTGTATCTACGTTCTCTCTAGGCACTTCTATGCCCTCACTATTACCTCTCTATTGTCCTCTATAAGTCCAATATAGGTCCTCACTATGGATGTCTCTATGGTCCCATCTCGGCCTCTCTAGGCACTCACTTTGACCATCTATATGGTTCCCTTTAGGCCCTTTTGACCCTCACTATGACGACTATATGGTGCCATCTAGGCCCTTCTATGACCTCACTATGGCCCTCTTTTTAGGTCCTCTATAGGACCTCTCTAGGCACTCTCTAGGCCCTCTCTAGGCCCTCACTATGGTCCTCTGTATGGACCCACTGCTATGCCCTCTCTAGGCCTCACAATGGCCTCTCTATTGTCCTTTCTAAACCCACTCTATGCAGTCACTAAGGCTGTCTCTATTGTCCTACCTAGGCTCTCTCTAGGCCCTCACTAAAACGTCTCTATGGTCCCATCTAGGCTCTCTGACCTCATTGGCAACTAATGGCCTATAGGCCTCTCTAGCCTCACTATGGCCGTTTCTATGGTCCTCTCAAGGCACCATCTAGGCCCTCACTATTACCATCTCTATGGTCCTCCTAGTTCCTCTCCAGGCCCTCACTATTGCAGTCTCTATCCATCTTGGCCCTATCTAGGCCCTCAATATGGCTGTCTCTATGGCCCATCTAGGCCCTTCTAGGCCTCAATATGGCCTCTCTTATCCTCGTAGGCCTCTTAGGCCCTCTTATGGCCGTTTCTATGGTGCTCTCTAGGCCCAAACAAGGCCACTGTAGGGTCATCTCTATAGTCCTTTCTAGGCACTCTCTATGCCTCACTATGGCTGTCTCTATGGTCCTATATAGAGTCCTCTCTGGGACCTATCTACGCCCTATCTAGGCCCTCAATATGGATGTCTTGGTCCATGGCTCCTTGCTCTCTAGACTCTCTAGCCATTCTCTAGGCTCTTCTAGGCCTCACTATAGCCATCTCCATTTTCACATCTAGGCATTCTCTAGGCCCTCAGTATGGCTGTCTCTATGGTCCTCTCTAGGCACCTTCTAGGCCCTCACTATTACCGTCTCTATGGTCCTGTATAAGCCCTCTCTATGCCTTCACTATGGCCATCTCTTTGGATCCATCTAGGCGTCTCTAGGCCTCACTATGGCCATCTCTATGGTGCACTCTAGGCCCTTCTAAGCCCACTGTAGGGTCGTCTCTATGGTCTTTCTAGGCACGCTCTATGCTCTCACTATGGCCGTCGCTATGGTCCTCTATAGGACCTCTCTAGCCCTCTCTATGCCCTCTCTAGGCCCTCATTATGGCTGTCTCTATGATCCTCTCTAGGTCCACTCTAGACCTTACTAGTCCCACTCTAGGCCCTCACTATGATCTTCTCTATGCTCCTCTCTAGGCCCTCTGTAGGCCCTCACTATGGCTGTCTCATTGTCACATCTAGGCCCTCTCTAGGTCCTCACTATGGCCATATCTATGGTCTCTCTAGGCACCTTCTAGGCCCTCACTATTACCGTCTCTATGGTCCTATTAGGCCCTCTCTAGGCACTCACCATGATGTCTGTATGGTCCCTATTGGCCCTCTCTACTCACTCACTATGACCATCTATATGTTCCCAACTAGGCCCTTCAAGTCCTTCACTATGGCCGTCTATATGGTGCCATTTAGGCCCTCTATATGAACTCCCTATGGCCGTCTTTTTGGTCCTCTATAGGACCTTTCTAGGCCCTCTCTAGGCCTCAATATTGTCGTCTCTATGTTCCTCTCTAGACCTCTATAGTTTCTCTCTAGGCCCTCTCTAGGCCCTCACTATGGTCATCTGTATGGTCCTCTCTAGGCCCTCACTGTGGCTATCTCGATGGTTTTCTCTAGGCCCTCTGTAGGCTCTCACTATGGCAATCTCTATGGTCCTCTCTAACCCTTTCTAGGCCCTCACTGTGGCTGTCTTTATGGTCCTCATAGGCCCTCACTGTGGCTGTTTCTATGTCCCATCTAAGCCCACTATAGGTGCTAACTATGGCCGTTTATGTGATCCTTTCAACAGCCTCTCTAGGCACTCACTATGGAAGTCTCAATGGTCCCCTCTAGGCCCTCTCTAGGCCCTCAATTTGGCCATAACTATGGTCCTCTCTAGGCAACTTCTAGGCCCTAACTATTTCCGTCTCTATGGTCATCTATAGGACCTCTCTATGCCCTCTCAAGGCCCTTTTTTGGCCCTCAATTTGACCATATCTATGTTCCTATCTAGGCCGTCACTAGGTCCTCATTATTGCTGTCTCTATGGTCCCCTCTAAGCTCTCCTAGGACTCTCTCTAGGCTCCCACTATTGTCGCATCCTGGTCCTCTCTAGGACATGTCTATGCCCTCCCTTCAGCCATCACTCTGGTACTTTCTAGGCCCTGAGTATGCCCTCACTATGGCTGTCTTTATGGTCCTCTCTAGGCCCTCTCTAGGCACTCACTATGGCCGTCTCTCTGGTCCTATCTATGCCTTCTTTAGGTCCTCACTATGACCGTCTCTATAGTCCCTTCGAGGCCCTCTCTAGGCACTCACTATGCCTGTCTCTATGCTCCTCTCTAGGCCTTATTTCAGCACTCACTTTCGTCATCTCTATGGTCCTCACTAGGCCATCACTTAGCCCTCATTTGTCCCACTTCAATTGTTCTGTCTATGCCATCTGTAGGCCCCCATTATTGTCGTCTCTATGCTCTGATTTAGTCCCTGTCTAGGCCCTCACTATGGCCTTCCCTATGGTCCACTCTAGGCCCCTTCTATGCCTTCAGTACGGCTGTTTTTATAATCCTCTCTAGGCACTCTCTAATCACTCACAATGACCGACTCTATGGTCCTCCATAGGTCCTCTCTATGCCCTCACTATGGCCATCTCTGTGGTCCTATCGAGGCCTAATCTAGACACTCACTATGGAAGTATATATGGACCTCTTTAGACCCTGTCTAGTTGCCTCACTATGGCCGTCTCTATGGTCCTCTCTAGGCCGACTCTAGTTCCTCACTAGGACTGTCTCTATGATCCTTTCTAGGACTTCTCTAGGCCCTGTCAATGCCCTCTCTAGGCTCTGTCTATGGTCATCACTATGCTCCACAGTAGGCCCTCTTTATACCACTCACTATGGCTGTCTCTATAGTGCTCTCTAGACCCTCTCTAGGCCATCAATATGGTCGTCTCTATGGTTTCAACTAGGCCCTCTCTAGATCCTCACTACGACCATCTCTATAGAACCATATAGGCCCTCTCTAGGCCTTCACTGTGGTCGTCTTTATGGTTCTCTCTAGGCACTCTCTAGGCTGAAACAACAGTCATCTCTATGGTCCCATCTATGCCATCTCTATGCCCTCACTAGGACCAACTCTATGGTCCCATATTATCCCCTACTATGTCCTATCTAGGCCTTCGGTATGGCCATCTCTATGGTACTCTCTAGGCCCTCTCTAGGTGCTCTCTATGATCATCTCTATGGTTCTCTCCAGGCCTTCTCTTAGCTCTAACTATTACCATCTCTATGGTCCTGTGTATGCCCACTCTAGGCCCTCACATTTGCCATCTCTTTGGTCCTCTCTATGCCCTCTTTAGACACTGTCTATGGTCGTCTCTATGGTCCTCTCTAGGCCCTCTCTAGGCCATCTCAAGGGTCGTCTCTATGGTCCCAACTAAGCCCTCCTAGGCCCTCACTATGGCCATCTCTATGGTCGACTCCAGGCGCTCTCTAGGCCCTGACATTACCCATCTCTATGGTACTCTCATGTTCCCCTCTATGCCCTCACTCTAGCAGTCTCTATGGTCCTCTTTAGGCCCCCGCATGGCCCAAATTATGACCTTCCCTATGGACCACTCTAGGTACTTCTAGGTGCTCACTTTATCTGTATCTATAATCCCATCTAAGCCCTCTCTAGGCCCTCATTATGGCCATCTCTATGGTCCTCTAGGCCATATTTAGGCCCTCAATATGGCCAACACTCTGGTCCTCTCTAGGCTCCTTCAATGCCCTCACTATGGAAGTTCATATGGTTCTCTCTATGACCTCACTAGGCGCTCTCTATTGTCATCTATATGGTCCTCTCTATGCCCTCTCTTAGCCCTCACTTTCACATCTCTATGGTCCTATCTTGGCCTTCTCTAGTTCCTCACTTTAGCCATGTCTATGGTCTCTCTACGCCCTCTCTAGGCAGTAACACATGGTCGAATCTATGATCGCAACTAAGCACTCTTGAGGCCTCACTATAGCCGTTGCTAGGGTTCCATCAAGTCCCTCTCTATGCCCTCACTATAGCCATTTCCATGGTCCACACTTGGCCCTCACTAGGCCCTCACTAATGCCATCTCTATGGTCCCTTCTAGGTCCACCTAGGCCCTCACTGTGGCCGTCTCTATGGTAATCTCTTCATCCTATCTAGCACTCACTATGTCCATCTCTATGGTCCTCTCTAGGCCCCTCTAGGTCCTCTCTATGGCCATACCTATGGTCCTCTCTAGGGGCTCACTAGGCAGTCTCTGTGGTAATCTCTATGGTCCAATCTAGGCCTCTCTAATCTATACTAAGGCCGTCTCTTTGATCCTCTCTAGGCCCCCTGTAGGCCCTCAATATGGCCTTTCTATTGTCCCATCAACAACCTTCTAAGTATTCACTATGGTGGCCTCTATGGTCCCATCTAGATCATATCTTGGCCCTCACTCTGGACATCTCTATTGTCCTCTCTAGGCACCATCAAGGCCCTCAATATGGCCTTTCTATGGTCATATCTAGGCCATCCCTCGGCCCTCAGTATGACCATTTCCATGGTCCTTTCTAGTCCCTTCTATGCCCTCAATACGGCCATCTCTATGGTGCTCTATAGGCCCTCTCTAGAACTCACTATGGTCAGCTCTATAGTCCTCTCTAGTCCCCTTATGCACGCACTCTGGTAGTATCTATGATCCTCTCTAGGCCCTCTCTAGGCCCTCACTACGGCTGCATCTATGGTCCTCTCTAGGCCATAACTATTGCCATCTCTATGGACCAATCTAGGTCCTCTCTAGGCCCTAATATTGGCCGTCTTAATGGTCCCTCTAGTACCCTCTAGAACATCACTATGGCCATCTCTATGGTCCTCTCTAGGCCCTCTCTAGGCTCTCACTCTGGCTGTCATGATGATCCTCTCTAGACCCTATCTAGTCCCACACTATGGTCGTATCTATGGTCTTCTCTAGGACCACTCTATGCCGTCACTATGGCAGTCTCTATTACACTCTATAGACCCTATCTAGGCTCTCATTAGGGCCATCTCTATAGTCTATCTAGGCCCATGCTATGCCCTCACTATGTCTATTGCTATGATCCTCTGTAGGCCTCATCTATTCCCACACTCTGGCAGTGTCACTGTTCCTTACTAGGCCGTCTCTAGGTCCTCACCATGGCCATCTCTTTGGTTCTCTCTAGGCCCTCACTATGGCTGTCTCTATGGTCTTATCTAGTCGCCCTACACGCTTTCAATATGGCCGACTGTATGGTACTCTAGACCCTCTGTAGGCACGCTGTATGGTCATCTCTATGGTCCTTTCTAAGCCCTCTCTTAGCCCGCAATATGGCTGTCTCTGAGTTCCTTTCTAGGCCTCCTCTATGCCCTCACTATGGCAGTCTCTATGGTCCTTTCCAGGCCCTCTCTAGTCCTTCATTATGGCCGTTTCTATGGTCCTGCCTAGGAACCCTCCAGGAATCACAGTATGGCCGTCACTATGGTCCTCTCAAGGCCCCCGCTAGGCCACATCTAAGCCATCACTATGGTCCTCTCGAGGACACCTCTGGGCCCTCACTATTTCCATCTCTATGGTCCTCCCTAGGCCACCTCTATGCCAGCTCTCTGGCAGTCTCTATTGTCCTCTTTAGGCCCTCCTAGGCGCTCACTATGGCCATCTCTGTGGTCCTCTCTAGGCTAACTCTAGGCACTCACTATGGCTATCTCTATGGTGCTCCCTAGTCCACTGCCAAGCCCTCACTATGACAGTCTCTGGGATCCTTTCTAGGCAGCCTCTAGTTCCTCACTATGGCTGACTCTATTGTGCTCTCTAGGCCATCGCTACGCCCTCACTATGACCGTCTCTAGGATCCTATCTAAACAGCCTCTAGGTCCTCACTATGGCCATCTCTATGGTCCTCTCTAGGCTGTCTCTAGGATCTCTCTATGTTTGTCTCTATGGTATTATCTAGGCTCTCTCTAGACACTCATTATGTCAGTGTTGACGGTATTTTCTAGGACCTCTCTAGGCCCTTTCTAGGCACTCTCTATGCCCTCACCATGGCTGACTATATAGTCCTCTTTAGGACCTCTCTAGGCCCTCTCTAAGTTTGTTTCTATGGTCCTATCTAGGACCCCTCTAATCCCTAACTATGGCCATATCTATCGGCCTATCTAGGCTCTCAATATGGGTGTCTCTCTGGTCCTCTCTATTCTGCCTCTAAGCCCTCACTAGGGCTGTCTCTATGGTAATTTCTTGGACCTCCCTTCTCTATGGTTATCATTATGGTCCTATTTAGGCCCTCTCTAGGCCCTCACTATGACCATCTCTATGGTTTTATCAAGGCACTCTCTAGGCCCTCAGTATGTCTGTCTCTTTGGTTCTTTCTAGGTAATCTCTAGGCACTCACTAGGGCCATCTCTATGGTATTCTTTTTGCCCTCTCTAGGCCCATTCTAGGCACTCTCTAGGCACTCACTATTACCATCTCTATGGTTCTCTCTAGGCCCACTCTAGGCTCTAACTATGGCCGACTCTATGATGTTCTCTAGGCCCCATCTAGGAACTCACTATGGCCTTCTATATGGTGTTCTATAGGCCATTGAAACGCCCTCACTATGGCTGTCTCTAGGATCCTCTCTAGCCACCCTCTAGGTCCTCACTGTGGCCGTCTCTATGGTCCTCCTAGGCTGTCTCTAGTACCTCTCTATGGTCATGTCTATGATACAATCTAGGCCCTGTCTTAGACATTCACTATGGCTGTCTCAATGGTCTTCTCTAGGACCACTCTAGGCCCTTTCTCGGCATTCTCTAGACCCTCACTATGGTTGTCTCTATGGTCTTCTCTAGGCCCTTTCTAGGCCCTCTCTAGGCCCTCTCTATGGTCGTCATTATGGTCCTCTTTAGACCCTCACTATGGCCGTCTCTATAGTCTTCTCTAGGTTACTCTAGGCCCTCAATATGGTCGTCTCTATGGTCTCATCAAGGCCCTCTCTAGACCCTCACAATGTCTGTCTCTATGGTTATTTTAGGCCCATTCTAGGCACACACTATGGTCATCTCTATGATCCTCTCTTTGTCCAGTTTTGCCCAATTCTAGGCCCTCTCTAAGCCCTCTCTAGGCACTCTCTAGATCCTCTCTATGGTCATCTCTATGTTCATCTCTAGATACCCTCTAGGCCCTCACTATGTCCATCTTTATAGTCCACTCTAGGCCATCTCTAAGCCCTCACTATTGCTGTCTCTATGGTCCTCTCTAGGACCTCTCTAGGTCCTCTCTAGGCCCTCTCAAAACTCTCACTATGGGCGTCACTATGGGTCTCTCCAGGCCATCTCTATGCCCTCAATATGGCTGTGTCTATGGTCTTCTCTAGAACCTCTCTTGGCCCTCTCTACACCCACTCGTGGCCCATTTTATGGTAGTTTCTATGGTCCTCTCTAGGCCCTCTCTAGACACTCATTATGGCTGTCTCTATGGTCCTCCTAGGACCTCTCTAGGTCCTCTCTTGGCCCTCAATAAAGCAATCTATTTTCTCAACTTGGCCCGCTGTAGGGCCACACTATGGCCATCTAAACAGTCCTCTCTAAGCACCCTCTAGACCATCACTAATGCCTTTTCCATGGTCCTCTCTAGGCCCTCTCATGGCCCTCACTATGGCTATCTCTATAGTTCCATCTAGACCCTCTCTAGGCCCTCACTAAGGCTGTCTCTATGGTCTCATCTAGGAACTCTGTATTCCCTCACTATGGCCATCACTATGATGCTCTGTAGGCCACCACTATGCCCTCACTATGGCTGTCCTAGGATCCTCTCTAGCCACCCTCTAGGTCCTCACTATGTCCATCTCTATGGTCCTCTCTAGGTTGTCTCAAGGACCTCACTATGGTTGTCTCTATGGTACTATCTTGGCCCTCTCTGGCACTCACTATGTCCATCTTGATGATCTCTAGGACTTCTCTAGGCCCTTTGTAGCACTCTCCTGGTCCTAACTATGGCTGTCTCTATGTGCCTCTATAGGAACTCTCTAGGCCCTCTCTAGGCCCATGCTAGGCCGTCTCTAAGATTGTCTCTATGGTCGTCTAGGCCCCTTCTATGCCCTCACTATGGCCATCTCTACAGGACTATCTAGGCTGTCTCAAGGCTCTCACTATGGATGTCTCTATGGTCCTATCTAGGCCTCTCTAGGCCCTCACTATAGACGTCACTATGGTCCTCACTATGGCATCTTTTGGCCCTCACAAGGGCTGTCTCTATGGTAATCTCTAAGACCTCTCCAGGCCCTGTCTAGACACTCTCTAGGCCCTATCTATGGTCGTCATTATCGTCCTATTTAGGCCCTCACTAGGCCTTCACTATGAATGTCTCTATGGTCATCTCTGGGCCCTCTCTAGGCCCTCAATATGGCCACCTCTATGGTCCCATCTAGTCCCTCACTAGACCCTCCCTATGGCCGTCTCAATGGTCCCATCTAGGCCATCTCTAGGTCCTCATTATGGCCAGCTCAATGGTCACATCTAGGAATACTCTAGGCTCTCACTATGGCCATATCTGTGGTCTTCTGAAGGCATGCTCTAGGTCCTAACTAGGCTCTCTCTAGACCCTCACTATGGCAGTCTCTGTGGTCCCTTCCCGGCACTCTCTAGGCCCACACTATGACCATTTATATTGTCCTCTCTAGACCATACCTATGGCCTCACTATGGCCATCTCTATGTTCCTCTTGAGGCTCTGTTTATGCTCTTACTATGGCCGTTTCTATGGTGCTCTTTGAGACCCCTCTATGCCCGAATTCTGGCTGTCCATAAGGTCCTCTCTAGGCTCTCTCTAAGCCCTCACAATGGCCGTCTCTAGGGTCCTTTCTAGGCTCTCTCTAGGCCCTCACTATTCCCACTTCAATGGTCTCATCTAGGCCCTATCTAGACCCTCACTATGGCCATCTCTATGCTCACATTTCAGACCTCTATAGGCTCTCATTACGACTGTTTCAATGGTCCTCTCTAGGCCCTCTCTTAACCCTCACTATGGCCATCACTATGGTCTTCTCTAGGCGATTTCTAGGCCCACACTATGGCCATATCTATGGCCCCCTCCTAGGCACTCTCTAGGTCCATGTTATCATCTCTATTGTCCTCTCCAGGCCCTCTCTAGGCCCTCACTATGACAGTCTCTATGGTCCCATTGCAGCCCTCTCTAGGCCTTCACTATGACCCTCTCTATGTTCCAATTAGGCCCTATCTAGGCCCTTACTATTGCCATCTCTATGCTCACATTTCGGCCCTCTCTAGGCTCTCATATGACTGTCTCTATGGTCCTCTCTAGGCCCTCTCTAGGCACTCACTATGGCCATTATCTATGGTCCTCTATACGGACCTTCTAGGTCCTAACTGTTATCATCTCTATTGTCCTCTCTAGGCCCTCTCTAGGCCCTCACTTTGGCAGTCTCTATGGTCCCATCGCAGCCCTCTCTAGGCTCTCACTATGACCATATACATCGTCCCATATAGGCCCTTATAGCCCCTCACTATGGTGATCTATATGGTCCCATCTAGGCCCTCTCTATGACCTCATTATGGCTATCTTTATGGTCCTCTCTAGGCCCTCTCTAGAACCTCACAATGGCGGTCTCTATTGAGCTTTCTAGGCTAATTCTAGGCCCACTCTATGATCATCTCTATGGTCTCTCTATGCACATTCTAGGCCCTCATAATGGCCATCTATATGGTCCTCTATAGGACCGCTGTAGGGCCTCTATGCCCTCTCACAGCCCTTATTATGGATGTCTCTAAGGTCCTCTTTAGGAACTCTCTAGGCCATCTCTATGCCCTCACTATGGTTGTCTCTATAGTCCTATCTAGGGCCTCTCTAGTCACTAACTTTGGCCATCTACATGGTCTTCTCTAGGCCCTCTCTACGCACTCACTATGGCCGTCTCAATGGTCACATCTAGGCCCTCTCTAGTCCCTCACTATGGCCGTATCTATGGTCTTCTCCAGGCACTTTCTAGGCCCTCACTATTACTGTCTCTAGGGTACACTTTAGGTCCTCTCTAGGCCCTCACTATGGAAGTCTCTATGGTCCAATCTCGGTCCTCTCTAGGCACTCACTAGGACCGTCTCTATGGTCCCAAGTAGGCCTTTATAGGCACTTACTATGACCGTCTATATGGTCCCATCTGTGCCCTCTCTATGACCTCACTATGTCCGTCTTTTTGGTCCTCTCTAGGTCCTCTTAAGGCCCTCCCTATTGCTGTCTCAATGGTGCTCTCTAGGCTCCCTCCAGGCCCTCTTTTTGGTCGTCTCTACGGTCCATTCTATACCCTCTCTAGGCTCTCATTATGGCCGTCTCTATGGTCCCCTATAGGATCGCTCTAGGCTCTTTCTAGGCCCTAACTAGGCCCTCAATATGGCCATCTCTTGGTCCTCCCTAGGCCATATCTAGGTCCTCACTATGACGGTCTCTAAGGTCCACTCTAAGACTGATCTAGGCACTCTCTAGGGTCTGTCAAGGCCCTCACTGTGGTCAGCTCTCTGGACCTCTCTAGGCCCTCTTTAGGCCCTCAC
This sequence comes from Mastomys natalensis, assembly GCA_021653895.1. NCBI lineage: Eukaryota > Metazoa > Chordata > Mammalia > Rodentia > Muridae > Mastomys > Mastomys natalensis. The sequence goes on from JAJTUV010004825.1 coordinate 11,627, forward strand.
TATGGCTGTCTCAATGGTCTTCTCTAGGCCATCTCTATGACCTCACTATGGCCGTCTCTCTGGTCTCTTTAGGCCCTCTCTAGGCCCACACTTCAACCATCTCTATGGTCCCATCTAGGCACTCTCTAGGCCCTGACTATGTCTGTCCCTATGGTCCTATCTAGGCTCTCTCTTGGCCCACACTATGTCAGTCTCTATGGTCCCATCTTAGCCCCCTCTAGGCCCTCACTATGACCGTCACTATGGTCCCATCTAGGCTCTCTCTATGCCCTCACTATGACCATCTTTATGGTTCTTTCCAGGCCCTCTTTAGGCCCTCACTATTGCTGTCTCTGTGGTGCTCTATAAGACCACTCTAGGCCCTCTCTAGGCCTTCACTATGGCTGTTTCTATGGTCCCATCTAGGCACTCTGTATGTCCTCATTATGGCCATCTAGACCCTCCCTAGCTGCACACTATGGCCATATCTATTGTCGTATCTAGGCACCCTCTAGGCCCTAATTATTACTGTCTCTATGGTCCTCTCTAGGTCCACTCTAGGCCCTAACAATGGCAGTCTGTATGGTCTCATCGCGACCCTCTCTAGGTTCTCACTATGGCCATCGATATGGTCCTCTTTATGGCCTATCTAGGTCTTCATTACAGCTGTCTCATTGGTTGTCTCTAGGCATTCATAATGCCCTCATTATGGCTGTCTCTATAGTCCTCTCTAAGACCCCTCTATGCTTGCATTCTGGCAGTCTATATTGTTCCCTCTAGGCCCTATCAAGGCCCTCACAATGGCGGTCTCTATGGTCCTTTCAAGGCTCTCTCTAGGCCCTCACTATGCCCGTCTAAATGGTCACATCTAGGACCACTCTTGGCCCTCACTATGGCTGTATCTATTGTCCCATCTAAGCCATCTATATGCCCTCACAGTGGCAATCATTATGGTCCTCTCTAGGTCCTCTCTAGTCCCTCAATATGGATGTCTCTATCGTCCTCTCTAGGCTTTCACTAGGCCCTCTCTATGATTGTCTCTATGGTCCTCTCTACTCCCTCTCTAGGCCCTCATTATGGCACTCTCTATGGTCCTCTATAGGACCTCTCTATGCCCTCTCTAGGCCTTCTCTAGGGCTTCACTATGGCTATCTCTATGGTCCTTAATAGGACCTTTCTAGGCCGTGTCTAGGCACTCTCTATGCCCTCACTATGGTCGTCTCTCTGGTTCTCTCTAGAGCCTCTCTAAGCCCTTACTATTGCTGCCTCCATGGTCAAATATAGCCCCTTTCTAGACACTCACTATGGATGTATTTATGGTCCCCTCTGGGCACCTTCTAGGCCCTCACTATTCCTGTCTCTATGGTTCCAACTAGGCCCTTCTAGGCCCTCACTGTGGCCATCTATAAGGTCCCATTTAGGCCTTCTCTATGCCCTCATTATGACAGTCTTTTGGGTCCTCTCCAGGCACTCTTAAGGCCCTCCCTATAGCTGTCTCAATGCTGTTCTCTAGGCCCCCTCTAGAGACTCTCTATGGTCATCTCTATGGTCCTCTCTAAGCACTCTCTAGACCCTCAGTATGGGAGTCTCTATGGTCCTCTATAGGACCTCTCTAGGCATTATCTTGGCTCTATCTAGGCCCTCAATATGGCTGTCTCTATTTTCCTCTCTAGGCTGTCTCTAGGCCCTCACTTTGCCTGACTCAATGGTCCACACTAGGACCTTTCTAGGCTCTCTCAAGGCCCTCTGTAGGCCCACACTATCATCTTCTCTATGTTCCTCTCTAGGCCCTCTCTAGACTCTTACTATGGCTGTCTCAATGGTCTTCTCTAGGTCCTCTCTAGGCCTTAACTGTGGCCATCTCTATGATCCCATCTAGGCCCTCAGTATGGACGTATCTCTGTTCCTTTCTAGCCCCTCTCTAGACACTCACTATGCTGTTTCTACTGTCCTATCTAGGCCCTCTCTAGGTCTTTACTATGGCCATCTCAATGGACACATCAAGGCCCTCTCTGGGTCCTCACTATGGCTGTCTCTATGGTCCTCTCTAAGACCTCTCTAGGCCCTTTCTAGCCTCTAAATATGTCTGTCTCTATGGTCCTCTCTAGGCCGTCTCTAGGCCCTCACTATGGCTGTCTCTATGGTCCTCTCTAGATCCTGTCTAGGCTCTCTCTATGCTCTCTCTAGGCCCTCCCTATGGCCATCACTATGGCCTTTCTAGGCCCAATCTAGGTCCTAACTATGGCCCTCTCTATGGTCCCATCTAGGCCCTCTATAGGTCCTCATTATGACCATCTCTAACGTTACATGTAGGCCCTCTCTATGCTCTCACTATCGCCTTATCTATGGTCCTCTCTAGGAACCCAATAGACCCTAACAATTAATGTATCTATGGTCCTGTTTAGGCCTTCTCTTGGCCCTAACTATTTCTGTCTCCATGGTCCTGTCTAGGCTCTCTCTAGGCCCTGACTATGGCAGTCTCTATGGTCCTATCTAGGCCCTATCTATACCCTCATTATGGCGGTCTTTATGATCCTCTCTTAGCCCTCTCTAGTCCCCCACTATTGCCTTTCTATGGTGATCTCTAGGATCCCCTATCCCCTCTCTATAGTCACCTCTATGATCCTTTCTCAGCCCTCACTATGGCCATCTCTATGGTCCTCTATAGGACCTCTCTAGGCCCTCCCTTTGCCCTCTCTAGGCCCTCACTATTGTCATCTCTGTGGTCCTCTCTAGGCCCTCTCTAGGCCCTTACTATGGCCGTCTCCATGGTCTTCTTTAGGACCTCAGTAAGTGCTCACTATGTTCTTTTCAATGGTGACATCTAGAACCTCTAAAGGACCTCACTATGGCCACTTCTATGGTGCTCTCTAGGCAACCACTAGGCCCTCATTATGACCGTTTCTATGGTCCACGCTAGGCCCTCTCTAGGTCCTCACAATAGCCATCTCTAAGATCCCATCTAGGGCCTCTCTAACCCCTAACTATGGCTGTCTCTATGGTCCTAGCTATGCACCCTCTAGGCCCTCACTATGACCATCTACATGGTCATTTCTAGGCCTTCTATAGGCAGTTACAATGGCTGTCACTATCTTCCATTCTAGGCCCTCTCTATGCTCTCACTTGATAGTTCTTATCGTCCCATCTAGGCCTATCTAGGCCTCATAAGGTCATCTCTTTGGTCCTTT